>SDEE01000047.1:0-138830 GCA_004126415.1 Candolleomyces aberdarensis | reverse complement strand
GTTCCCGGGAACCGACTTCAAGCAGAGATTCAAGGACTTGGACAAGATGAACGCCCACATGCTTAGCTCGCCATTCGAGGCTACCAAAAATAACCTGGTGCGTCCCCACTGATTCTATGATCTCTGCCCACGTTTCTTATTTTGCCTTGTCGTTGGACCTGTACAGCAAGAAGGCGTTCGAAGCGCATACCCCAATATGGCCACAGACCTTATCGACAAGCTCCAGGACGATAACACTCCTAGCTGGATAGGCAGTGAATCCGTCGCAAGGAACGTTTGCGGTCTCGCCTACCTCAGTGCGTCCTTCTTTTCCCAATCGCTTGCTTGCATGACTGATAGATGCATCCTTGCATAGCCGGGGCCGACACCACCGTCAGCTCAGCATGGGCCCTTGTATTCGCATTGGCTGCGAACCCAGAAGTCCAGAAGGCGGCACAAGAGGAAATTGACCGTGTCATCGGAAATGATCGCCTGCCTCAGCTCTCTGATCGTGAGCACTTGCCCTATGTCGCTGCAGTCGTGAAGGAGACAAGCCGATGGCACTCTGTTGTCCCTCTTGGTACGCCCTTCCGCGCTATTTGACTTTTCATCCCATCTGAGCTTCTGGCTCTCTAGGTCTGTCCAGGGCAAGCGCCGAAGACTCTGAGTACAACGGGTATTTCATCCCCAAGGGCACCTATATCATGATGAACACCTGGTATGTCAATCTTTGCTTCGATGCCTGATCTTTGGAGCTGACTGGATCTGTCATCAGGGCGTTTATGCATGATCCCGAAGTGTTCGAGAAGCCCATGGAGTTCAAGCCTGAGCGCTACTTGAAAGATGGCAAATTCAATCCCAACGTTCTCGACCCTGAAATTGCTGCCTTCGGATACGGTCGTCGGTAAGTCTTTATCAACTTGGATGCCCACCATTCATCGCCAAATTCTGATCACTGGCATCTCTATTCAAATAGCATTTGCCCTGGCCGTCACCTCAGTAACGATGCCATCTTCCTTTTGGCAGCCTCATTGTTGGCTGTATTCGATATCACCCCACCAAAAGACGAGTCTGGAAAGCCAGTGAAGCTAGAGTTTCGACCTTCATCAGATGTTGTCTCGTGAGTGTCTACTAGACAAAAAGATATCTGACAAACACTCACGATGGTCGCTCCGACTTTGCAGGGTACCTTTACCACACCAATGTGAATTCGCGCCTCGGTCGGAGAAACATGCTGCTCTTTTCCTATGACCGACTTGACGATAATGACGATGATTGAATTAATCTCTTGCATATTCACTGCCTCTTAAGACTTTATTCTCTTTAATATTTTTCTCCTGCTGCAATTACTAATCCGAAGTGTACACATGTACGATCCTCTTTTTTTTCATGACTGATATCCTCTTTTCCCCAATGTACTCTAACGCATTTTACTACTTGTTCAGTGTTCAAGTTACGATATCAACTAGCTCAATAGATTTTTTTATCTCGATGACATCCGTCATGGCGTTCGATTGCCCAGCAGGAGAAGACAACGGCGTCCGTTTTGTCATTCCTCGTCGCAGGGTTCACGAGGCCATTTCAAGTGGCACGCACAATGTTCATCCGACTTCGTCCGAGTCCGAATTGCCATTTTCTGGAGTTACATAAGCTCTCTACTCCCAATTTGAATTTATCATTCTTGACGACTTTCGACAATTTCGACGCCTCGATGCCTAGCTCCAGCATGCTCGTTGACGACCGCGATGACTACGAAAGAGAACTTTGGAAGGCGAGAGAGTATGAATTGGTCCCCATGTTAAAGCTAATTAATTCGACTTCCTACTAGAAAGTTGCTGCAGGTCTACAGCCGGACCCTGTCACTGGCAGGCTGGACAACAACGACATCCTAACGTACGTGCTTACAGGGTCACGGTCCTCTTCCTGCTTCCCGACTATGGCATTCTGAACCTTAACTTACTCGTACACCTTTTGATTTCCTGGCTCAACGGACGGATCAGCTTCATGCGAGAGCACGAAAACGATCCCGACCTCCAACTTCTCCTCGAAAACTCACGGAAGAGAGACAAACAGAGAGCGAAAGATACAAACCTCGAAACATACGATTATGCTGCCTTGGCTGATACGGTCGAGCCGTTGTCCCTTTGGAGGATCCGTATGGAGTATCAAGGGTTGGTAGACCCTGATACGGATTATATCGTTGAGCCTCATGAGCTCAAGGAGTTTCCAAAGGCTCAGCATACGTTTAGGATCTTCGTTGATGTTCCGAATACCGAGGGGAGATTGGACGAGCCAGAGACGAGGCTGGTGGAAGATTTTCAAGGGTTGCCGAAGTCCAGTGATGTTCTCTTGTGAGTGGTTGAGTGTTATTCACCAAACTCTATCAGCTGAACGGTAGAACGAATGATTTACTACCCACCTCTCTCAATTGCTGTGCTACTACTTCTCATTGACTTACTGAATCACTTTTGTAAGGTTCATCAAGAAAGCTATCGCGCTGCCCATCTCCTGCTTCCGACCCGCCCTCCCATCCATGCTAATCATCACACATCAATTCGAACCCCATCGGGCTGTCCTCGCACCATTCCTGGGCTCGTTTCCATCCTCCAAATTCACTTGGGAAATCGAGTCCGCCGGAATGGCCGAACACATGGGCCAACTCCAGTACGCCAAGGCATCCCATTTCTACCGACAACACAAAGCCGACGGGGAGCGGCACAAAGAAGAAGGGAACATTGCCTTTAGGAAAGGTGATAGAAAGGGAGCAATTGCAGCGTATACCCAGTCGTTAAGGAGGTTCGAGGATGCGCACTGTCAAAAGGTTCTGGAGGAGGATAAGAAGGCTGTTATGAAATTGATGGCGATGACTATTGCAAATAGGTCGGCGGCAGCTGTCTTGCCCGGTGAAGGACAGGATATCGAATTGGCTATTAGCGATGGGAAGAAGGCAATTATTGCCAATCCCCATTATGCTAAAGGGTTAGTGCAGTATTCTCTTCCCCTCTGGTCCAGAAGAATTACTAAAGCTAAGATTTTCAGGTACGCTCGACTGGCGAAAGCACATCACGCCAACGGAGAGTTATCTGAAGCTCAGGACGCCCTTGCCAAAGCCCTCCGCCTCCCAGAGCTCGAAAATGAGGTCGGCCTCGTTGATATGTTAATCGATCTCCAAACGGATGGTAAAGGTCTTCCTGAGAATAACGAAGAATTCGAGACGTTTGTAAAACGACTCCTAGAAGAAGACCCAGAGAGCGTGGAAAGGGTGAAGAACATAAACGGGTTGTGGCGCAAACGCATTACAGAAAGGGAAGTATGATTCTCGAGGTTCTTCCTACTATAATCCTTCAATGCATCATTGACGTTTGGCGCTATGTCTTCGGGCAGCTCGGTTAGAGGGAGACTGGGTTCGACGGTCATCTAATCTCTATCTACTGATCCACACCCATTGCAGACGTGCACTATCTGGCGGTACGATTGTTAAGACATTCATGTTAGTTCCATCAGACGGTTGGGGTTATTCCTTTGCGGAGCTCGGGATTGAGCTGCACGATCTGCATCTAATTCACGTTCATTGATTTTGCGAACGCGGAACAGTTGGGGCATATACTCAGAAGCGTATCAAGTTCCCTTGGGACATTCATGCATGCGTCATCCTGTCTCTGTGCATTAGGGGGTGAGGAATACATCGCTGCACTCCTTTGACTCGGGATCCATGGCCGTCTTCGACTTGCTTTGAGAAAGTAGGGAGACGGTGAACTTGACCCTCCGACGAAAACGCACCTTTCTACCTGAACCTTCATACAGGGCACTCGTGGATCCTTATTCATATCCTAGTATCAGATGGCGTTTGATAATAGAATCGATAGTCGCCATGTTACGTGCACTACGACCTAACGCTGGCCCAAGGAAGGAAGTGCCGATGATAACGGCTCAACGTTGCCGGACGCGGACAGGGGAGGCAAGAGTAAGAAAGGTACGAGAATGGTGATAAGGATATAGATATTCGGATTACGGGAATTCTGATTACGGAAATAAGCAATTAGCATGTGCGAACAGTAACCCCAGCGACATGGCGAACTGGAGATGGGATAATTATCCGAGATGGGATACCAATTCTGATCGATTTGACTTTGCGCGACTTCCTCGTTATCAAGACTGTTATCATTAAGCACTGTATCGGACCATATCTCGTGGATCTCGCGGCCTGAACGGGGTCTTCAAGCTGCGAGGTTAACGTTTAGGCCCAGTGGGTAAACTTGAAGTATATGTATGAGAATGCCTGCCTGATATCAGGGGATGACGACTAAGAAGGATGAAAGGGGGTACTGTATGGGGCCGAGGAGGGCGTATGTCATAGCCAAGCTCGTTGAACTCTATAGAGCTGTGGGAACTGAACCTTACTAACCAGAGTAAAAGTAGCCTGTTGAAACTTGAAGAAGCCTTAAAACTTCAAGTGGGACCATCTCCCTGAATTTCCATATTTAGAGGTGAAGAGAGCGGAGATACGCTCACATGGGCGCATGGATTGGCTGCCTCGAGGCGTTCGAGTGGGCCCACATCCAGGCCCTCAAGTCGTTCCACATGCCTACGCGTGCCCGGCGCCTATTTTGATTTCCAAATGGGTCTTTTGTTCGACCCTGACATGGCCCGTATCTCATCGCTCGAGACAACTTTTAGCCAGCGGAAGTATCTTCACACTGTGACCGATTAGACCGATGCATATGGTAGCCCAGGATATTGACGGCTGTCTTGGGATTGCGATAACGGTGAAGCCTTCAATCTCCGTTCCCGTTCACGCAACGGTATTCGTATCCATGGATTCTAGAAACTACGATTCCATTGTGCGCGGTGCGTATGGCAAGTCCGTCGACGTACACCTGGCACTGCACCGGATTCTCGACCCCATCTTCAGCCATGTTCACGATGCTCAACCCGACTGGGAGATCTTTTCAAGCGATGGTCGGTATGACGTGCCCTCAAGAGCGGGACCATAGTCAACCGCCAGGCGACGGCAACTCAATAATAGCCTGAGAACGTCTCGGGTAAATGTATAATCACCACCGCCAACCTCCATCTCATGGAAGCAGGGCATTGCCACGCTGATGTTGCAGCTCCATGAGCTTTCCCCTTACAGACTGGCCCTGAGTGCCTGTTTTTCCGTCTGCTTCCCCCATTCAGCTCTACAGCATCTATCCGATACAGTGGGTGACAATAGAAGCAAGCAACGTGTTGACTGTCCGGTGGCATGAGAGCGCAAGTTGACGCATTTGAAAGAATACTAGGCACGCGAGGAGTGGTTCTGTCTTACTCGGGGTGGGCGAAGGGTACGTATACAGCATCTATGAGACACGAGATGAGAGTAATGCTGAAGGTGTTCAAGTTGGAGCCGCACTCTGCGCTCGCTTGTTGTCACCGCTTTCGGTCATGGTTTGAACCCAAAACCGCGATTCTCAGGCTGGCAGCTTGCGATTCCTGTCAATCGAGACGAGATGCACCAATGTGGGCATGAGTCATCAGGAACCAAGCTCTATTGAAACATGTCCTTGCTTTCCCCTTTCCGTTTTCATCAGTCCCTTTTCCGCGAATAGCATCAGATGGCCCGCGCTTGCATGCCCTGTTTTTGAGGGGATGCAGCTGCGTCATGTCATTCGATCTATGGAGAGATCTTTTACACCAATCTGATCCAGAAGAAGGTAAACTCTCGCTTTTATAAAGGCTGGACTGTCTTTCCTTCCTTTGACTTTCGCCTTGCATACATGCCCGATACGCTATTATCATCGAACTAGTGCAAGCATCCTCGGCGACGTCTCAAACTCCAATTCTCGCATGCCAACATCGTATCATTCAGCTGAATCAAGTCTAGAAGGGTTGAGTCCCTTGGCTTGGGGAGTAGGTACAAGTTCTGGTAAGTGCGGGTCCAAATCGTTTCATCTTTCCCTGACATCCGGGCTGGACCCAGAAAGCGCCACAGTTCATACTCACATGGCGACGGTCCCATTCGGGCTTCCGCCCAGAAACCCTCCCCCATTGAATCGCGCCGTCTCACCGTACGGGACCCACCCACTTCCTCCACTCACCGTCCCCAATTGCCAGGTGCATTTCCTCCTCGAGGCATCCTTTGATCCCCCAGGGATTCAATGGGATATCCGGACAGCGCCAATGTCAGTAATTTGCTCTCCACATTATATCTCGAGGAGAAATAACGGCATCTGGTGGAACGAGCCAGCCACGAACCCACTAGTTCCTATGTTGACGGTTCGCGTCGTCGACTGTGACGTTGTCATCATAGTTTTTCCAACCCAGCCTTCGAGATCGTTTATCACGATCATGGATGTCCTGTGTCATGTCTCTCGGGCGGGACGCGATCTTGCAGGCCCGAGTCTTCAGAATCATCTCCTGCCTAGAGGTACGCCGACAGAGCAGGCAGAGAGAGGTGCTTCCCCACCAGAGAGCTTGCTGTTCTCGATGGGTCGTTATCACCGTCATCACGAGAGTGGAAGGACAGGAACCGAGTGGCCCAACAGCAGATGGAGGTGGGCAGGTCTTCGAGCTAGTATCACTGAACGAGAGGTGTGGGAGTTAGATCTGGACTAATTTCAAGTGCACAGCGAGAGCTGAAGTAAGGCAAGGACGCACCGTGTATATTCGAAGACCCCGCCTCTCCTCACCTTCGTACCTTCTCGAATCTCCTATATGTAGCTATATTCAGGTTTATATTCATGTTCTTTTCGGTGTTGATACTTAGAGAGTGGAAGGAAAGTCTACTCAGGCACTGGACGATAGGGCGCTGGGCAACTTGAAGGTGATGGAAGAGTGAAATGTGATGGCTTCAACCGTCCGCTGGGCATTTCAACCCCGCAATCGGAGCATCGATGATGCATCATCGCGGGCCGGACCGTCTCGAAGACTCGAGAAATTCAAGTTTGGGTTTCTTTCTTGTTGTACCAGGCCCATCGCAGTGGTAGTCAGGTAGGTAGGTAGATTAAGATCAACCCCTCCTGGCCTTGGCATACAACGAGATCGATATCGTCGCCAGCGAAGACCTCCTCGAATATCCGACGACGCCGGGATGACAGAGGGCTCTCTGATATCATAATCCTCGAGAATAGATGGGAGATTAGGTTGAAGGTTCCATTTATAGGTGCCTTTCAGGGTTAGTCCTTTGAACGTGAAGATGATATGTAGTCGGAATCGGGGGATGGGCAGGGAGGGGGGCTGTAAATCGAGGGTTTCGTCCTTCAACTACCGCACTACCGTGGCGCCTGAGTTCAGCTAGCTTTATTATGTTCTAAAGAAGCTTGGATTGTTGCATCTAGAACGACTGCAGTCGTATGCGGGTCCCGTCGCAAGTAGCCCGAGCCTCGACAGTGCTGATATCGTCGAGTCCTGGCGGGAAAATAGGTAGCCGTAGCCCGAGGTAGCAAAGCTCGAATTCAGGCTTCAGTCTTCGCTTCTGCTCCACGCGCGAAGTGAATGGATGGCTTGGGGCATTGTCAGTGACGACAATCATGAATTTCAACCGCAACCGCCGTTTGGGCAAATCAGGTCCCGGGATTAGCGGGGCCAACGTGGACATCAATGTAATCTAAATCCCGCCCTGGTCGCTTAGCGATGTGGCTGTGATCCGTATTGCTATGTATTCATGTGGGCGCACTAGTCGATTTGCGGGCTCATAGCGCTGTTACCAGTCACCAATCGTAGCTCCATGGCTGCAAGACTTGGAGTAGCGATTCGATTCGGATATCGGTAGCTCTGCTGCCAAAGAAAAGAATTGAGTTCCGCACTGCGCAAGATCGAAAGGCGCCTGCAGATAGGAACCAGCCGCTGCGATAGATTAAAACTTCGTGTGGATAACTGCTACTATTAAATACATCACTTCTGACACAATAATTGAAACCTTTGGCTTGCAATTAGAGACATGTTACCGCTCGAAGCAGCGCAAGACCTATCTTGTGGAACGTGTGGAGAAGCAATTATATCGGTCTCGTGAATTACGACATCCCATCTGCTCTGTGTCTCGTGTAATGACATTGCACAACGTGTGTGACACAAAGCATGAGCTTTTTTTGAGCTGATCTAGACCCTAGTTGGGGAGCTATCCGCTGTGCACCTCACTTCCTTGCTCACCGGGTACGCGAAAGAATACCGGTTCGTAGCCTTTTGCTGACAAGGGCGTGATGCCGATCGCCACCGAGAAGTGAACAGATGTACATGTACAAATCCCCTTCCAATATCGAGGTCAATTGGGGTATACTAGCAGCCACACTTCCAGGCCCCCTCTCGAGCAGCGGTGATTTGTTGAAATGAAACTGTAGCTTCTTGATAGCTGGGCGCAGTCCTGTCCTTTACGGATGGGCGCAAGGCGGTGGTATCGCATGATTAAGACCCCTTACCGGTCAATTACGAGCACCTTCTCCCGGTCAATTCTAAGCACCTCTCACCCGGTCAATTTTAAGCACCTCCCACCCGGTCAATTCAAGTTCTTCCTCCACCCGGTTATTTCTAAAATCGTACACCATCTCGTAGTCCGGTGAATTAGATGTATTCGTTGCTCATGGGCAAAGCTATCCAAACTTGCGTATATATACACCCAATACGGCTCCTGCTATCTCAACATCCACCCATGCAAGTCCCCTCCCAGCATCCAGACCGCGCTCGTAGCGATCAATCCGCTATACCGACCTACGGATCGACGGAGAGCAGCCCACGAAGCTGGTTGCCCATCTTCAGGAATATGACGACTAATAGCAGCCAGTCCCACCCATTTGAAGTCGATGCGGCGACGCTATTTACCTCGACCCTTGTACCAAGCCGCTTCACAACTTTAACCCCACTTTCGCTCTCCCCGCCATCGACTCCTCCACCTCCGATCCGTTCGTCGTTGTCCTGTGCTACCCATTCACTTCCTCCACTCACCAAAGGCCATTGTACCATTCACTTCCTCTTGGAGCGGTCCCTGGTCACACCCATGATCGAATGGGACGTCCGAACGCCGCCTATCACCGCAGCATGCTTACAACACCATCCTCGGAATGGCGCCTGGTGGAGCGAACCTGCGGCGATTCCTCCACAACAATCAGTGACAATACGGGTCTTAGAGTGGGATACCTTCATCGTGGTCTTTCCAAACCAGCCCACCACACCGTTTGTTACAATTCGCGACGTCTTGGATTTCGTCTTCTGTGTCGGGCTTGAGCGTGCTCAAGAACACGATCGCGTAATCAGTCATTGGGAAGCCCCGATAGTCCGACTACGTCAAACGGTGGGCGGACCGCCAGTTGACAGTTTGTTGTTTTCCACCGCCGGTCAGGCTGCTCCGCCCGCTTGCGCTTGCAACCGCGACCGTGGCAACGGATGCTATTTGGGCGCTAAAGGGGACGGGGGCGAACCGCCGATGAGTGGATGGAGGTGGGGAGGTCTCAGAGCCAGCTCAAAAGAGCACGACGTTTGGGATCTCTTCCTGGAGTAAGTGCACCCCAGATCGGCGGAGTTGGAGGGCAGATTGACTCCCGCTTGGTTTCCCCATATTCGAGACCGTTTTTTAGCCTAATTTCCGACGATTACCCTATGCCTCTCTCTACGAGCGACGGAAAGACATGCATGTACAGTAGGAACAGCTTTGTAATGAAAACTTGACCTACAAATGGTTCATCAGACAGCGTGTGCTGGCGCACAGACCAAAACAGGTCTGGAACGTGGGTAGCGAAGGAGCGACATAAGCTTAAAACGAATGGACAGATATAAGGTTTGTGTTCCGATCTCCACTTTCTCCTGAGAGAGCTCTTCGAGGCACATGTCGTTATCGATGGAACTCGTGCTCTCCTCCCTTCGTGCCCCAAAATTTTTTCCTCCCTTTTTTCGTCATTATTTCTATTTATTCTCGTTTCATTAAAACAGGGACAAGCATATGATAGTTGGGGCATCAAAGCGGCGTTTCCTCATGTTGCAGGGATCGATCTCGCTGTCAAGGTGGACTTGTCCTTGCCTTTATTATTCTTTTTTCTTTTCCTTATTCATTTCTTTTTATTTTTATTTTCCCTTTTGATCTTCGCGTGACATGACCAAAGACCCATTTCAAAAGCGGCGTCTTCTCATGACGCGGGGATCAGCCTCGCTGTCAACTTCCATGCCCTCATTTTTCTTTTCCTTTTTCATTTCCATTTATTTCTTTTTTCTTTTTTNCTCTCGGTCTCCGTAGAATGCCCTGATTGGCAAAGGCTTTGCTTCAGTCAGGGGTCATTGAGCGCGTGTGCCATTTCCCTACCGACTTTCAACTCCGCGAGCTCGGGCGCCTATATGATCGCTGATGATCGACGGTTGACAACTCAATATCACTCGATCCCAGCTACCAGGAGACGGCTGGCCCGTATATGCGCGGCGACGCAGGGCCAGCGTTGTGGGGTCCTGATTTCAATGGCCACCAATTGATTTCTTCATTTCCGCTACTCACGGGGGTAAACAACCTCGGAACCTAATTAGCGGGTAGCTTATGAGTAGCCCCTGACAAAACCTTATCGATCACCGTTGTCCCTGAAATCGTTCAACGTTATGCAGCAAACACTGTAGCTTGCATATGAATTGACTCGGGCTTGGACTTGGGTGGTGCTCCAAGTCGGATGGCAACTTCTGGTTGCAATTCGGGAGGATCCGATCTCGAATATCGCTCCAGATGTACGCATACATGCGCCCGCCAACACAAGATAGGCAAGGAATAGAAGTTACGACTGCCTTTGCATCGGCAGACCGGATGGTAGGGGAAAATCATGTCAATCAGAGCAATTTCTAGTCGAGGAGCAGAAGTTCCGATGGTCTGGTAAGGACTCTGGATCAGTTGTTTGACTATCAATGTCGAAAATCTCGGCCTAAAAAACCATCGAAGCGCCGAGTCAAAGCGCCACGGATCCATCTGTGTCAAATTTGGTAAGTCCACCGAAGCAGAAGGAGACACCTGTATGTTACTTGGGTCAAGAGGCGTTGCGTTGTGTTCTTGACAGATCGAGACTTTCAATTTCCATCAGACTCTTCTTACTCCAAGATTTTTCCCTTCCTTTTTTCCTCATTATTTCGTTTTATTAAGGCAAGAACACTTACAAGGCATGATATACTAGATTTGTACTCGTGTTGCAGCATTTTTCCCCATGACCGTGATGAAGGGATCAATCTCGCTGTCACCAAAGTAGACGTGCTCACCTTCCTTGCCTTTTATAATTTTAATTTCCATTTATTTTATTTTCTTTTTGTTTTCGTATGCCTGCGAGATGCATGAGTAAAGGCCACTCTCCAAATTGCCATCGTGCACCCAGCGTTTCCCCATGGCCTGGTTTCTAAAGAGTTCACAACGGCAGTGAGAGCCTAGATGATCGCGGATTATCGGCTCTTGATAGCTAAATCCCAACGCACAGAGAACGACTAGCCCATATCGTAGGGGGACGGCGCACGAAGTCATTGCTAGATTCCACCGTATAGCTCTGATCTCAATGAACGATCAACTTACCGACCAATATCCGCAGCTCTCCCGGTACGTTTCGGGCGCTTGCCTCGAAGTCTTTGAGATGTTATATGCCTTTCCCATTTGGCTCAAAGCCCGGGCAAGAGATCTAAAATCGCAAGCAACTTTCGTCATCGACTGCGGAACTCAATCGAAGCGCAGTTTATCGTTAGCTACCTGACATGGTAGTATTCAAGCCCGGGGACAACGGTCATCGATAAGGTTCTGTCAGCAACATCGACCATTGTAGGGATCCCTTGCAATCGGGCAGGGCTCAGAACCCTGCAATGAACGTCTAGCTATCTCTTCGGAAAGAATCTTATATCAAAAACGTCGCTCAGGGTGCACGTACCTGTGCAATTATGATGATATTCCATAATTGTTTGTCCTAATGATGTCCAACCATAGCGATCTCGATCATTTTGTACATTGGTTGCGGTTGGTGTGACACTCCAATTTGCTTCACCGGCATCGGCAAGGGAAGTATCCCGGGGGCCGCCTGCTCCAATAGACGACATTCTGCAACAGGCAGCATCTGATCTGCGAAGTTGGCACTGGGGGACAAAAACTTTTATTTCTGCATTAAGGAATAGACACTTAGAACGGCGTCTCCGCTCGTTGCAATTGTTGCCTCGGGGAAATAAGTATAAATGTCCAATCCCCTCATACATATCCACTTCAACCACTGCGTATACGGTTATCCTGCCTGGACCTTCAATTGACTCTTGTTCCACTGCCAGCTGCAAGCACCGGCCTTGTCCCTACCTCTAGCGACTAGAACCTATCTCATCGCCAACCTCCGTCTCTGATGTTTTACCCACCACGCCTCCAACGCACCTCCACTGTACCACTTCCACCATTGGTCATCGGAGGCCCGTGCAGCATCCATCACCTCCTTGCGAAATCTTCCCCACCAAAGTTCATCTGGGACATTCGGTCTCTTCCTACACACGAGACGTTTTCAAGGAACCTCCAAGGCGAAGGATGGAATGACCTTTGGACACACGAGCCTGCCACCTACCCCCCACTTCAATCGGTGACAATTCGCATCCAATGCTGGGACACAGTTATCGTCGCCTTCCCAAACCCCACCATCACAGGCAAACCCTTCGTCACCGTTATGGACGTCCTCGACAGGGTTTTTCGTACGGGCCAAGAGCCTGAGTGCGTGCCTGGTAGTTCCGTCGGTGTCGATCTCGCAATCGTATATTCTGAATCTCATTTCGATCGCGCCCAGGATCTCAGTGGGGCATTGATGGCCAGCTCGCGTGGATGTTTGCCCACGGTCGGCCTATTTCCATTTGCCCCGAGCCACTTGCAGCGGGACCTGATCGCAAGTCCGGACCGCAGGACCGGAGGGCCGAAGAGTATAAAGGGATGGAGGTGGATGGGCCTGGAGGCTAGCATTTATGAGCGCGATGTGTGGGATCTGGTCCTTGTGTGATAGGGAGCACCCCTACGGATGGCTACGACCGTAGCAACCCCACCGCCCGTCGTCGGTGCGCTGGAGGGCGCATCAATGAATTTCTTGGTTTATTATTGCTAGTTCTTCTGCACGATGCTTTCGAATTTGCTTCACGGACTCGGCATGTTTTCTCTCCTCGTATGTTCATGACTATGATGTATTTCAATACTAGATACCCTAGCGCAATCAGTTCTGTATTTTATTCTAATGCTAACGTCGACAGTATTCTGAAGAGTGCTTACTAGAATAGGCCCTGCGAGCATTTCAGCATCGCAAAAGGAAGCAGAATTGGCCGATCTTGCGTGCCGAGTGTAAGCAGAACCCAATAGGTCATTCCCCAATCCATTGTCACTCATGGTAGAGCCTGCCAAAGGCCTTGATGAGTGGAAGTACGAGATACGTTGCAGCTCGAGGCCGCAAGGCAAATTCTGTGGATGCAGGACTGCTGCCTGGAATACGGTTGAGTCAGCAACAAGCACGCAACACGGTAGTACCCTGCTTCAAGTCAACTGGACCGAACTGGGGTGAAAGAGAGGAAAGACTTACAGTTTTCCCTACCCAGCCGTTTGTTACGATATGTATGTCCTGCGTCGCGTCTTTCGAGCGGGGCCAATTGTGCAGGCGCCAGTCTTCATAGTCGTTTCCTGCCGACAGAGCAGGCAGAGAGGTGCTACCCCACCAGAGAGCCTGCTGTTCCCGATGGGTCGGGATCACCGTCATATCGAGAGTGAGGAGAAAGGAACCGAGTGGCCCATCGACAGACGGAGGCGGGCAGGTCTTCGAGCTAGTATCACCAAACGAGAGGTGTGGGACCTATGTCTGTACCAAGTTTGAGTTCACAGCGAACCGAAGTAAGGCAAGGACGTACGCACCGTGTTTATTCCAACACTCCACCTCTCCTCACCTCTGTACTCTTCTCGAATCTCCTACATGTAGCCACATTTCTTTTTTATCCTGTTCATGTTCGGCGGTTGATACGAGCGTAGCGGAGATGTTCACTCGTAGGAACTGGATGATCTGGAAGGTCAAGGAAATGTGACGCTTTCTGGGTTTCAACTCCGCGATCAGAGCATCATCGTGGGCCGTCGGACCGTCTCGAGAGATTCAGATTTCTTCTTATTGTCCCAGGCGAACCACGATGATAGGGGGCGAGGTAGGGTAAGCCTTGGCATTTGGTCGTGAGATCCATACCGTCGCCAGCGATCTCCTTTGATGGCGACCTTGTTCGGCGAGCACCCCAGATTCCTCTAACCTTGTTCCATCGGCCGGTCTGCCTGGCGTTCTCTTCTCAGTCTCCATTCTTCTGCTGTCAGACCAAACCATCTCTAGAATCAATCAAAGAAAGAGGCCGACCAACCGACTGAGTTTTCAAACAGAAACGAAAGCCGGTTTTGGGCACACATCGATTTGAATCTTACCGACGGTCCGACGGCAAGATCACCACAACTAACACGATCCATAAGGTGAATTCGCCGCCTTTGTACATCCACATCGGGCTAAATTGAATGGACGAAAGGCTTATGGGAGTGTCGGTGACAACAACCATGAATTTCAATCGCAAGTGACCGCCTTCGGTTTGAGCAAATCAAGTCCACCGCGTGCTCGGAATCATGCCTACGGTTGCCCGTTTGGACCAGGTCAAGATTTCGGTCCCTATGATGAACGGCCAACAGTCGGATCACGAAGGGTGCAAGGGGTCCTTCATACACACTTCAGTACACAAAGAATGTGACAGTCGTGTAGCAATCGCACGTGAGCGTGACTGTGGCTCCGCTACCTTTGATCAATGTCACTGTGTCTCTGCCTTTCACCTCCACCGCTCGTCTCTCTCAATCGCGAAGGGCTAAGTTAGCAGTGAAGTTTGACTCCACACCAGGGGTTGCGGATCTGCCAGCTGAACCCTTCAACACCTCACCGTCGCTTTGCAGCAGTTGAATACGTGCCAACATCCGAGCGCGCGTTGCCCAACGCGTCGTCTGCATCCTGAGTTGATCCTGAGGCCACATGACGGCGACGGGTTGGAATTTTGATTTCGGTGAGTTTCCGTGTTCAACTACACCCTTTCATCCGTTAGCCCTTGCGTCAGGAGCGCTTTTTCGCCAGAAATAAGCCTGCCCTCTTGGCCCTCCTTACGTCGCAATGTGGGGGACCCTTGAGCGAGCTCAGCTCGCCCATGGGTCATTATAGACTTGACGCTATGTCAAGTCTATAAACCGTGCACCTACCGGCCCTTGGCTGGGTTCCCTATAGCGATCTGCTTGGAATCCCCACTTTACTTGCTCCCCGACTTGCCTCCTAACCCCTCCTGCTGTAGATGCGGGTCTTCAGCTCCTCCAACTTGGCAGCCACCAGCTCGTTTGCCTCTGGCTTGTCCAGTGCCGCGTGTCCGCTCAACTTCGCCGATTGAAATTGCTCCCGCCTACCTTGCACCTGCACCACCCTATATCCCCTTGACCCTGACCCTCTGGTCTAGCGACGAGTACCAGGATCAACGACACGATGCCCTACCTTCTGTACCACCACCTGTCCGTTCCTTTAATCAAATAATAAACTCGTGTTGTGCTGTGATCTCTTGGAATCCTCAGAGCAAGATTAAAACCAATCCCGGCGAGCTATTAGAACTGGACCTCGTGGTAGTGGCCGGGGGGTGTCACCGGTGAGTTCAAAACAAAGGCTGGAGTTTTTCGAGAACGACGCTATCATCATGGGCAGTTGGATCCGGACATGGAACATCGCCGACATCGATAGCCATGCTGTTGGCAGCGTGTCGGGTGCCCGCACTGGTGATAAGGTGCTTAACCCTCTACCCTGCCGTCAACGGTGCGTCGGGTGACCAAAATTACCCCGTTAACCCTACGATAGCATCTAGGGCGGGCCCACGAGTTGATTATCGATCTATCGACCTTGCCTTGCATGTTCGCCTCCGGTAGCTTGTGTTCTGGTTGTCGCTCTCCCTCTCCTCTCGTGCTCCACCTCTAATCTTTCCTCTGATTCTCAAAATCGGGGCACGGAGCTCCATGCTCCGACTCCCTCCCGATTTGTTGAAGTTTTCTAGGACGTTGCAAATGCATAAATAGCTGACAAAAGCATCCCCTCTCACCAGCTTCTTCGGTGCCCACTTTTCTCTCCGTTAATCGCGATGTCGAGCTACATGAACCGCAATCCCACCGGCAAGAATCAACATGGGCCATTGCGTGAGCTATCTTTTTACCTCGAAGACTACTGCTGTATTAATGATTCACTTTAGCCACTGCCGATGACCCTCAGCTTCAGGCCTTGTTGCAACGGCTTCACCGCGAGCAGAAGACGGACAGTCAAATAGCAGAAACCGTTATGATAGAACTTGGGTTAGATAGGATACCAAGGCAAGTTGTTTTTCTTAGTCTCTGAACTTGGTTTGGAGATTTACGTTGTCCGGCTTTCAGCCGCAGTACCATTAAGCGCTGGCGGGGAAGCCTTACCCTGTTGAAGAGTCGCAAAGTCGCGAAGACCACACACCTCCAATTGCTGGAGCAGGCGATCCTCAACCAGATGGAGAGCGACCCTTCTGGTCGTCACGGCGTTCGCAGCATCTGGAGCAGGCTGGCTTTTGAAGAAAACCTGCACGTTCCCCGTCGCATTGTCGCCGAAGTTATGCATGTCCACGCACCAGAGGGGTTTGAGTACCGCGCTCCAGAAGGTAGAAACCCGACCCGGACGGAGAAGTTTCCGCTTGGCCCTCACGAGCGCTGGTCGTGCGATGGGCATGACAAACTTAACAAAATCGGCTGCTCGATCTATGGAATTGTCGATGATGCGACTTCCCGATACTTGGGGATCTGGGTTGTTCCAAGCAATCGGGAGGGTACAGTTGTTGCATACCTCTACCTTTCGCTTGTGCTGTCCTACGGCGGTATGTCCCACGCAACTATCTTGCTGATTTCTTGCTGATACACCTATGCAGGTATCCCAATTCAGAACGCGTCGGATTGTGGCAGTGAAACCACACAGATGGCCGGGCTACAGATGGCACTTCGGTTCGTGCCACTTCGAATAGATGAGCTGTAGACTGACACTACCATCCGTTCAGCGACGAGTATTCCCTTCAAGAGCACAATGTTCCGGCACACTCATATGTTACCAGCACCCACAACATTGCAGTTGAGCGTGGCTGGCGGCGCATCCGAGAGCACTGGGGTGATAATGCCTTCCTCAGATTCAACGAAGGGATTAGCGAGGGCCTTTACAACCCTGATGACCCGTTGCAGCAGTGAGTGTCTTCACAACCGCCGATATTTCGAGCTTCATCACTGACATTCCATTTTCACACCAGCAACCTTTCCCGCTGGCTATGGTCTTTCGTTTTTCAGCAAGGTCTCGATAAAGCGGTCGCTTTTCTCAACGCTAAGAAGATGCGACTTGACCGAGACAAGCCAGGGCCATCGGGCATTTCTCGAGACGACGCGTTCAGGTATCCCTCTCGCTGGGGCGGTCGAGATGATCTCCTCATCCAAGTTGATTGCGATGTGGTCAGCGCCATGAGAGATGAGATTTATGAGGAAGGACTGCTTTCATTTGTTGATTCTGATTTTGCTATGCGCGCTCATAACGCCCTCAAACGCCTGAATCTCACCCTCGAGCAGGTAACGGTCGAGAATGCCTGGGTTGTCTTCACTCAACTGCTTCCTCTGATGAAGTAACTGTTTAGTTATTTTATGTATTACTCCAAATAAAGATCAATGTGTTCTCTTTCTCTTCTCTTCCGCTGAGCTGCCGTGTTAAATATCTGTTTGGCCGGCCTTGGGTCAGGTCAGGACAAATCCTAGCAACGGGGTCAGGTCAAAATGCGGAAGTGGTTCAGATCTGACGCAGCAAATTTTTCTCGTCTTTCTTCCTCTCTGCCATTGCGTCTCTTCATGCATCAACACAATGACCACTTGTGCCCTCTGTTATATTGAATTTCCTCTGCTCGTCCCACCACCGGGACCGGTTATTAAATGTCCAAAGTGCGCTGGGCGCAAACCGGGCTTACCTCAGGCGGATCTTATCACTCTCAGCGTAAGAATAAACTGGAAATTTGGCCTGCTTATACACGATACTTATTGAAATCTTTTATACCCAGAACCGGCCTCAGTGTATAGGATGCGGCGTAGTGACATCCCGTTTGCGTCATCCTCTCTGCAATCGGTGCATCTTGCACTACCGTACGTCAGATCCTATCCAGCTGAAAGCAGGCCTACAGGCACTGACATATATAATTTAGAAAATGCCGAGACCATACCACGAAACATTATAACAACAGCGGGAGTTGCAGACCTTCTAACTCTTGAGCCGGCACCATCGCCAGAGCCTGAAACGGTGCAAGCCACCGCTTCGGACTTACTCCATGATGCCTACCAGCATAAAGAACAGGCTTCTGATAGCCGTCTTGGAAGGCCAAAGTCTACGGCGCCAGGCCTCAACAAGTTCAAAAATTTGAAAAAAGCTGTGGATGTTAGGGCGGAGAGAAAGGCTAAAAAGGAAGACTTTGACGCAGCAAGAAAAAACCACATTCTCATCTCCGGAGCATTGTGGTTCACGTCGCGGATCGCAGGTGACAACATGGTCCGGGTGCGTAAATCTCCATAACTCTGCGATGCTCTTGAGCCTGATCTTTGAGCTCATCTTCAACTGGTCATATCACTTAGGTGCCGCTATGTAAAGGCAACAAATTGTTTCCTCCACACACATCAACACAGGCCGCATTCGATACTATTCTACACCTCATCCGGGCTGAATTTACGCATGTTAAGCCTAACATAACCGTTCCGCTGACATGGTGAGACCTTTTACAAAATTCTGCACCTCTTTGACGACTTATCTTGCATTCCTCTTTAGGGGCACTGTATCTGTGTATGCCCAGATCGACGAGACAACAAATGGATATGCCTCACTCCAAGGTGTTGACCGCGAACGTCCTTTGACCGCACTTCTTGAGGAATTCCAAAACCACCGATGGGGGAAGCCGCAGAAGCTTCAGGATCGTCAGCTTGCCGTGCGGTTTGTTGCTCTGGTTGAGGAGTTGGATGTAGTATGTTCCATTTGCTCTACACCTTAACTTCTCATCTGAGCTCAGCTGCATCTCTAGGATGACGACGAGGATGATCGATACTCAAAGAAGGCCTCAAGTGCTCGTGCTTCAAAACGTAAACGTGAGAATAGCATCCTTCAGTCCAGTAAATCGAGCATAGCGTCTTCTCGAGGCTTCCTTCAATCTCATGTCGTCCCAAAACCTTCTGCGTCAACAAGCTCCAGTGGTATCACACAGCAGAAAGCTCGACCACCGGTTCCATTGTGGCCAAAGCCGGCATCCGATTCCTCAAGACCTAACATCCTGACCGCCGACTCAGAAGTCCCACCGCACTCAGACTACGCAGTAGACTTTGGGGGAGGCGAAAGGTCCCGGAGCCCGTCACCTCACGCATCGCAGTCACGGTCCCAAGAATCAATCAATCTAACGGCAAACAGTATTCTTACAAGCGCAAGACTTCGGACTCATGAAGCTGAGCAATTCATTGACCAGACCAGGCCTCCTGCGGCACGCCGTAGTGCATTCCAACCCCCAGCTCCACGTACCCACTGGACACGAAATCCCATTACACTCCAGGCACACCCCTTCAAGAAGATCACATGCAGCTATGCAGAGGATGGGAGAGTGACATTCAGCAAATCGGACGTTGAAGATTCCATCGAAATCCCGCACCCGAAGGAATGGGAGTTAGAGAATGCAGCTGGGTTCATTGGAAAGGGTGCATCAAAGCGTGGTCTATATGTGAGTCATTAAATTCAATGGTCACCTTGCGCAACATACTCATCCTTTCTGGTGATCTCTAGGCTCGTTATAAGGGAATGGAATATGTTATTACCCAGCCAATGGATGAGCACCTGGCACACGACGATGTTGAGCTGATTCTCAAAAAGGAGATGGAGCTTCTGTGCCAATGTCATGGATTCAAGAAGGTGTTTGACCAGCACGCTGTCGGCAACCTCTGCAACATTGTTGGTACGTGAATACTATAATCGATTGGGAATTTACGGCCGCTGACGGTTTTTATGGCTCTAGCGTTCAAGTTCAACTTTGAAGACGCCTTCATTGGTGAGCTCAAGCCGAGCATGACTTCGCAAAGCCGACCGCTGCCTCGCCTTCATTTCCTGGCCACACCTCTTCTTCCCTGTGGGTCGTTTGATAAAAAAATACAGAAGTTCACTGGAAATGATGTTGTCGGAGAGGCTACTACTGCTCATCATGAAGCCATTCACGCATTCGCTCATTTTTCGTATCTTTACTCGCAAGGATACCTTGTCTTCTGTGACCTTCAAGGCATGTTGGACAAGACTGGCATAATGTGCTTGATTGACCCGCAAGTCCATACGTGAGTCCTGCTATTTTTTCATATAATGCAGCAGCAATCTGATATCCTCTAATGAAGCCGGGCCGTAAAGAGGGAAGACAGGCATGCGTACTGGGACGGAGGCCCTAACATGGTCAATAAATTCCTCGAAGACCATTATAAGGGTTGTTCAAGCAATCGCTACTGTAAACGACTCAAGTTGTGTGGCGCCAACCCTGAGACGTTTGAGATCGACATCCAGCCGTCCCATCCGTCTCCCCGCCGCCCAGAGAAGAAACCCAAAAAGCATGATCTTAACTTTCTAATCAACGGACAGTAGCTACATTTCAGCTCGGTAACATGGTGTACGTAGCTCTAGCGCAAAAATAGCAATGCAGTTCCCGACCGTCGTGATTCTGCCTGATATAGCCCAGGTCAATCTATCTGTCATCGTGCCTAACAGTGGGACGCTGCGCACGGACAGAGTAGCACGACCGGGACAGGGACATGCAGAGCGTGCTCGCAATACTGGTGAAGCGTCATAGGCGGGGGCCTGTACCATAAGCTATGGACCTCTGGTTGGATCCATATAAAGTTCCACACGTACATATTTCCGCATGCGCTACGACGGTCTGTGGCGAAGGACAAGCGAGGAGCGAGCAAAGTGCACGGGTCTGATGAGGGTGAAAGAGGAGGAGTGCCGCCGGTCGTGAACTTGAGCGCGTTTTGCAACGGCCATCGTGATATCTAGACAAAGATTAATATTGTTTAGTGATACCGACAGAGGAGGAGGCTGGCTACTCACCACTCCCTACAGCAGCAAGAACGAGTGAGTAACGAGCAAGGTGCACGGGTCTGATGAAGGTGAAAGGGGAGGAGTGCTAACGGTCGTAATCTCGAGTGCGTTTTGAAAAGGCCATCGAGGAAGATGCTGGCTGCTAGTACTCACCACTCCCTGCAGCATCCTACAATAGTGGTGGAAGAGCGCCTACAGCCCACCCCGCATCTTGCACCTGAGAGCGGCAGCGACTGCGGACCTATGTGTGAGATCCGTATGTGCGATACTCCTCAGCAGTGATGTGGGGCAGCGGCGAGGTGTCTCCAACGTCGAGGCAAGTCAAATTTTCACGAGGCAAGCATGGACGTGCTGCAAGGGAGGATAGGCAGGACTATATGGTATATGCATCGAGCCAAAATTGAGGATTCCAGAGTCAGATTCAAAAACAATGATAGAAGAAATTTCTGTACGCACCAGCCATTATTGGACGACCCGCAATCGATACCACTCAGAAGTCTTCCATTCCGTGGAAGTTTCCATCATTCCACGAAATTCATGCAGGGTCAACGGCGGTCGTGGTCTTACTTGATTCATTCGCCTACATTCACCTACAGAAAGTCCATCCAGAGCGGTGGGTCCCATGTTATCGAGCCGATTGTCTAAAAGCGTGGCGATGATGCTTGAGAGCGAAGGGAAGCCGGAACAGTCGATGAAAAGGTTCGACATCGACACGCGCAAGGACATTGGCGCGTCTATTATTTTACTCACGTGATGTACAGGTATAGGAAGGGGGGCCGAAGAGGACCCCATCACTTGCCGCTGATGATATGGACGGCTTGGTATCAAATCTTGACCTGGTCCAAACGGGCAACCGTACATGCCGCTCAGTGGAACCGACCCGGGACGATTCCTCGCAACAATCAGTCACGACACGGGTCGTAGGGTGGAAATTAGTACCTTGATCGTAACATTACTCAACTAACCCACCGCAACGGTCGTTACGATTTGCGACGCCTTGATCTTGCCTTTCGTGTCGGGGTCAAGCATCCCCTGGAACACTATCGCGTAGTCAGTCATTGGGAGGCCCCGGGAGGAAGGAGTTCGAAGGACCACCAGTTGACGGCGTTCACGGCTTGTTCTCCAATACCGGTCTGGTTGCTCCGCTCGATCGCACCTGTGACCGTGACAGTAGCAACGGGTATTCTTTGGGCGCTAAAATGGACGAGTGATGAGGGCGGAGATGGGGATATATCTCAGAGCCAGCTCAAAAGAGCGCCACGTTTGGGATTCGGTACAATTTTCTCGCCCACTTTCCGCCGATGCCTCCCTCAACGAATGATGGACGGACATGTACACGAGAAACAACTTAGGTTGATGGACTTGGGATGACAACTTGCCTTACAAATAGGCCATCAGACAACGTGTGCTTGCACATAGACCAAAGCAGGTTCGGAACGTGGATGGCAAGACAGAAAACAACTGAATGGGAATGATAAGGTTTTGTTCCAAATTTCACCCTCTCCTGAGAGAGCTCGTCAAGGTACATGTCGTTATTGAGGTCCCGTGTTCTTCTTCGTAGTCCAACTTCTTTTCTTTCCCCTTTTCCTATATTGTTTGATATTTATTTTCATTTCATTGAGAAAAGAATGTTCCGGAAGAAGATTATGACGCTTGGGGTACCAAGGCGGCTTTTCCTCACGAGAATGACGCAGGGATCGATCCCGCTGTCACTGTGGATGTCTGGACTCCTTGCCTTCATGTTAATTTTCCTTTTCCTTTTCATTTTTTTTCATTTTTAATTTTCCCGTTTGATCTTTGTATGCCATGACAAAAACGCCTCTCTGAGGTGGGGTTTCCTCATGGCACGGGAATCGGCCCCGCTGTCAAATTAGGTTTTTATGTGCATTCCTGTATTTGTTTTCCTTTTTGATTTGATTTGGATTTCTTTTCTTTTTTTCCCCTTGATTTTCGCACTGGCCAGCGAGCGGAGACCGTGCTTCAGCCAGGGTCGTTTTCCCCATCGGCTATTTGCCAACTCCGTGACCTCCAGCGCCTAGATAATCGGCTCTTGACGGCTAGATCCCAACTCTCAGGAAACAGTTCGCACGTATTGTGTCAGGGCATGCGTGGCGGCACACGGTCCACCATGCAACTGATATTTCTCCATCCGCCGCTCACGGGGCGTCGATTCGGAACCTAATTGGCGAAGGGTTATCAGTAATTGGCTACAGTGTTTACTCTTGCTACATAACATGGTCGAACGGTTTCTTGACAAGCTTCTGTCAGCGACTATTATGTGAATTGACTGTCCTGCGGATGACAACCTCTGGCTGCGATCGGAGAGGATCTTGAATCTCGCCTCAGGTATACGTATCCATCCCAGAATTACAGAATTTTCACCCCAATGATATCCAACCCGACTGATCGCGATCCACACCTCTATCGTTCATTGATGGTAAGAACCTCCTGCTGCACCATCCCTGCTGATTGCAAACCACACCTCTATCTTTCATTGACCGTAAGAACCTGCTGCCGCGCGATCCCCGCTGATCGCAATCCACACCCCTATTGTTTATTGACCGTAAGAACCTCCTGCTGCGCCATCCCCGCAAAGACATATTAAGCAAGAAATAGAATAAAAGTTGAAAACTGTCCATCAGGAATCCAATCGTATCACCCCCATTCAGCCTTGGTTTGGCTCCGATGGCCTGGTAAAGACTTTGAATATGTAGGTTGTTCGAAAATCTCGGTTAAAGGATCCAAAATAATCAGAGCGTCTGGTCAAAGCTGAAAGCGCAATGGATGTATCTGTGTGAGCTTTGGCGAATCCATCAAAACGGGTATCATAAGGTCAGCGACCTAGTTCTCTTGCAAACTTCTTGCTAAATCACGCAGACTGTCAATGCGTTGGGTCCAGAGTACGAGCGTGATGCTGTTGATGGGACAAAAACTTTTTTTCCCCATATCGAGATATACCGTGGTTCGTGATCGGGTGACGCAGGATTCCCGGAGGATCAAATTTGGGAACGTCCCGAGAAATTGTCCGAAGGCATGAGTTTATATAACCCCAGCCCTCATCCACTTCAGCTAATCAGTCTTATTTCTTTCCGTCTTTTCAATTTGTTCCAGTACCAGCTGTCCCCTTGACTGAGACTCCACTATCTCTGACAGCACAAAAGGTTCACCTTACCACCAACCCCCGCCTTCAATGTTCCCACCTTCTCTTCGTCGCATCCCCACCGTGCCACTTCCACCATTGGTGACTGGAGGCCCGTGCAACATCCATCACCTCCTTGCAAAATCTTCCCCACCAAATTTAATTTGGGACATTCGGTCTCCTCCTACACACGAGACGTTCTCAAGGGGCCTCCAAGGCGAAGGATTGAATGAGCCTTGGGCACACGAGCCCGCCACCTACCCCCCACTTCAATCAGTGACAATTCGCATCCAGTGCTGCAACAGAATTATCATCGCCTTCCCAAACCCCACCATCACAGGCAAACCCTTCGTCACCGTTACAGACGTCCTCGATAGAGTCTTCCGTGCGGGCCAAGAGCCCGAGTGTGTCCTTGGTGGTCCCGCCGGCGTCGATCTCGCAATGGTAGGCTCTGCACCTCATTTCGATCGCGGGCAGGATCTTGGGGCACTGTTGATGGCCAGCTCGCGTGGATGTTTGCCCACGGTTGGCCTATTTGTGCCCCAGCGGGACCTGATCGCGAGTGCGGACCACAGGACCGGAGCGCCGAACGGTATAAGGCGATCGAGGTGGGTGGGCCTGGAGGTGAGCGTTTGTGAGCGCGATGTGTGGGATCTGGTTCTAGTGTGATAGAGAGCACCCCTACGGACGGCTGACGACCGTGGCGACCCTACCGCCCGTCGTTGGTGCGCTGGGCGGCGCATCACTAAATTTCTTGGTTTTATTCGCTATTTCTTCTAATGCTTTCGAATTTTGCTTCACGGACTCGGCATCCTCGTATATTCATGACTATGATGATGTTCAACACTAGATACCCTAGCGCAACAGTTCTGTATTCTATACCAATGTTAACGTCGACAGTATACTATAAAGGATGTACTAGCCCTCGCGAATCCTTCAGCGTCGTGAGAGGAAGCGGGTTTGGTCTATCGTGCTCGCTGAATGCAAGCGGAGCCCATTAGGTCGTTCCTCAACCCATTGTCATTCATGGTAGGTAGAGCCTGCTGAAGGACTTGGATGAGTGGAAGTACGAGATACGCTGCAGCTGGAGGTCGCAAGGCGAACCCTAGCCTTATGGATACTGAACTGCTGTCTGGAATATGGTTGAAATGGTTAAAACAGCAACAATAACACAACACGAAATAATGGTATCATGGTAGAACGAGCCCGCTGGTTCCTACGTTGACGATTCGGCTTTTCGAATGTGACGTTGTCATCGTTGCTTTCCCTACCTAGCTCTTTATTACGATATTGGTGTCCTACGTCACGTCTCTCGGGCAAGGGGCAGTTTTGCAGGCGCCAGTATTCAGAGTCTTCCCCTGCCTAGAGGTGTACCAACAGAGTAGGCAGAGAGAGCCCACCAGGGAGCCTGCTGTTCTCGATGGGTCGGTATCGTCACATAGAGTGCGAAAAGACAGCAATCGAGTGGCCCATTGACAAACAGACGTTGACAGCTCTTCGAGCTAGGGCCACCGGACGAGAGATGTGGAGCCTATATCTACCAATTTCAAATCCACAGCGAGAACTCAAGTAAGGGAAGGACGCACTGTCATTGTTCGAAGACCCCGCCTCTCCTGACACTCGGAGTCTGTACACTTCGCGAATCTCCTACATGTAGCTTCAATTCTTGGTTATATCCTTGTTCGTTTTCGGCGGTTGACGCTAGTGGAGATGGGGTGCGTATTCGTAAGACTTGGGTGATAGGTAAGGTAAAGGGAAGATTGCTACCTGTGATGCTTTCGCTGAGTTTCAAGTCCGCGATCAGAGCATCTGAATCATCATCGCGGGCCGGACGTTCACTCAGGGAGATTTGGATTTCTTGTCGTGTCAGGCCCGCTACACTGTCCCTTCGGGAACGCTACTCGACCGTGGCGCCAATCATGGGCTGATTTTTTCCACAGATGCTAGTCAGTGCCCGGTCGAAGCGACTGTTTTCAATTAAATGTCGAAATAGGGGTTGGTTTCTACAATTGATCATCGTTCTACCTGTAAGCCGTGCTTCACCGGATGCTCGTCAGTGCCCATCTAAATATGAGGTGAATGTTTTCGGCCAAATGTCGAGACGCAGAGTTTATTTTCTACAGAGTTGATCATCGTTCCGCCTGTGAATTGTCTCGTTTGGGATATGATACTTGGGGCATCAAATCGGCGTCGCTTTATGATGATTCAGGCGATCTCACTGCCAAGGTGAACGTCTGGACTTACCCTTGCCTTCAATTTTATTTTCCTTTTTCCTTTTTATTTATTTGTTTCTTCTTTTCCAAGTTTGTGATCTTATGCCACGACGAAAACGCCACTTTGAAGCGGGGTTCCCTCATGACCCGGGAATCAGCGCTCCTTGCTGCCAAACTAAAGTTTCGATATGCAATGCTTCATTTTCCTTTCCTTTTTGATTTCTATTTATTTTCCATTTTCTTCGCACTGACCAGCGAGCGGAGACCGTGCGTCAGTCAAGGTTTGTTTTCCCCATCAGCTGTTTTCCGACTCCGTGACCTTGGGCGTCTATATAATCGCGGATAATCGGCTCTTGACAACTCTCAAGAAATACCTGGCACGTATTGTGTCAGGAAATGCAGGGCGACACAGACCGTGGAGTCCTGGAATGAATAACGAATAGATATCTCTCTATCCGCTGCTCACGGGGCGTGATTCGGAACCTCATTAGCGAAGAGCTTATCAGTATCATTTAGCTACAGTGTTTACTACACAACATGCCAATCGAACGATTTCTCGATAAAGTCATAGATCTGTCAGCGACTCTCGATTGACAAAGGCTTGGGATTGGGTGGCGCTTAGAGTCCTGCGGATGACAACCCTTGGCTGCGATCTGAAGAGGATTCGATCTCGAAAACCACCTTAGGTTCAAGTGTACGTATTTATCCCAGAATTAGAGAATTCTCGATCCCAATAATGTCCTACCCGACTGATCGCGATCCACCACTCTATCAAGGGCATTCATTGACTTCAAGAACTGCGCATCCCCGCAAACACAAAGTAAATAACTGTCCATCAGGAAACAACCAATCAAGTCACCCAGATCCAGCCCTAATTGGGAGCACAAGCTCCGATGACCTGGTAAAGCCTTTAAATAGGTTGTCTGACTGCGAATGTCATAAATCTCGGATAAAAATCCAAAACAATCGAAGTGTCCAGTCAAAAGCTGAAAGTTATGGATGTACCTGCGTGAGCGGATCGATCAGAATAGGTATCATGAGCACAGCGAACTAAGTTTACCAACACACTTTTCCAGACGCAAACTGCCAATGCAATTAGGTCCCGAGTTCATCACGCCCGATCCCAGAAAAACTTTTTTTTTCCAGATCGAGGCTTGTTCTGTTACGTCTCGCATAATGCAGGATTCAACTCTGGGAATGCCTGAGTGCATATAAAATACTTGTTCGATCACAAAATAAGCTCGTCCACATACGATTCAATGTTCAATATTCAATGGGTGTCTTGTGATGATCACCAAGGAAGGATTTTGGTGGCTCGCTTTAACCCACTTCAAGCACGCCAAGAAACCCTGAAACAGCATATCGGACCCATTAATCAGGAATACAGGAGCACTAGACCCGGCCATCTACAGATGCGGCGTAACAAGAGAGAGTGAGTGGGCTATCTCAATGAAAAACAGTGTCCATTAGGCGCCACAGATTATTAGTCAGAAATCCAGGAGCACTAGTAGACCCGGCTCCTACAGATGCGGCGTAACAAGGATCAGTGGACTATCTCGATGATAAACAGCGTCACAGATTGGCGTATAAAAGGTACGGCGTTAACTTACTATTGCCCCAACGCCCCCCCCCCAACCGACGTCCAGTTCAGCCTATTCCTTCGTCTTTTCAATTTTTTCCAGTGCCACCCGTGCCCTTGACCCCACTATCTCTGGCAGCACAAGTTCACCTTACCACCAAACCCCGCCCCCAATGTACCCACCTTCTCTTCATCGCATCCCCACCGTGCCACTTCCACCATTGGTGACTGGAGGCCCGTGCAACGTCCATCGTCTCCTCGCGAAATCCTCCCCACCAAGTTTAACATGGGACATTCGCTATCCACCTACGCACGAGACCTTCTCAAGGAGCCTCCAAGGCGAGGGATGGAATGAGCCCTGGACATGCGAGCCCGCCACCTACCCCCCACTTCAATCGGTGACAATTCGCATCGAGGACTGCGGCAGCGTTATCATCGCTTTCCCCAACCCATCCATCACAGGCAAACCTTTCGTCACTGTTATGGACGTCCTCGATAGGGTTTTCCGTGCGGGCCAAGAGCCCGAGTGTGGCCTTGGTGGTCCCGTCGGCGTCGATCTCGCAATCGAATCTCATTTCGATCAAACACAGGATCTTGGGGCAGTGACGCCGGCTTCGCGTGGATGTTTGCCCACGGTTGGCCTATTTGCGCCCCACTTGCGGAACCTGATTGCGAGTGCGGACCACAGGACCGGAACGCCGAAGATCATAAGGCGATGGAGGTGGGTAGGCCTGGAGGCGAGCGTTTGCGAACGCGATGTCTGGGATTTGGTTCTAGTGTGATAGGGAGCACCCCTACGGACGGCTGGCGACCGTAGCGAACCCACCGCCCGTCGTCGATGCGCTGGAAGATGCGTCGGGGGCGCATCACTGAATTTCTTGGTTTATTGAATAAATTTGCTATTTCTTCTGATGCTCTCGAATTTTGCTTTCCACGGACTCGACATGTTTTCTCTCCTCGTATGTTCATGACTAGAATATGATGTATTTCAATACTAGATACCCTAGCGCAACAGTTCTGTATTCTATTCCATTGCTAACGTCGACAATATACTAAAGAGTGTACCAGCCCTTGCGAATCCTTCAGCGTCGTGAGGAAGTGGGTTTGGTCCATCTTGCTCGTTGAATGTAAGCGGAACCCATGAGGTCGTTCTCCAACCCATTATCATTCATGGTAGAGCTTGCTGAAGGTCCCGGATGAGTGGAAGTACGAGATACGCTGCAGCTGGAGGTCGCAGGGCGAACCCTGTGGATACTGGGCTGTTGCCTGGAATAGGGCTGAATCCGCAACAAGAACGCAACACGATAGCACCTTGCTTCAAGTCAACTAGACAGTAAGTAATTAAGATAATACTGCGCAGAATGCGGTCAATATCAGGTGTGATTGGGGTGAAAAGAAGGACTCACAGTTAGGATACAAAGCCGCAACCATTAGCTCTATGTTAGGCACGGCGCCCCCTTCCGCCACCCAGACCAATTCTCGCAGCGAGAACTCGCGCCTGCCTTGCTTGAACCACTCTCGATCTCCATATAACGACTGCGAGGGCGATAATGACGAAAGCAACGTTGCACGCTACGAACTCAAAGAAGTCTGCGCGCTCCTGTTTGGAAATTCGTCCGCAGGACTCCCATGCCAGGATCTCGCCTTCTTCTCTCTGGCCAGGTCTAGTGTGCTGGGTTGGGGGTCGAGGCGGATGATCATCAGAACCTGATGTGCTATTAAGACAATGCATTAACCGTCTGTTCCCGAATGGTCTGCAGAACGGTTCATCTAACTGCACGTATGAAAGATTGTATAATTAGAGTCCATCGTCATCAAAGACTGAGTAAATAGACCCACAGCTTCTGGAGGGCATGGTTCACATGCACCAAACGGCGTGCAAAGGAGATGCGAGTCGGATGCGGTATCATTGGCGTCTTGGCCGTTCATCCCAAGAGCACTAGGGTGTGAAGAAGAGTCTCCTGGTCGTACAGATGGAGGTAAAGGGTCGGCAAGGGGTGATCGGGGAAGGAGGTCATCTTGGTGGTTCGCGAGGACGTGGGGTTCATGGCCATGCTCGTGAATATCGTGCATATGGGTTTCGTGGTGATGATTGTGGGCATGTTGAGCGTGATGGTGTGTGTATACTTGGTCGGCTGCGGTCCCTGCTGCCAACACCAAACAGGAGGCCCGGAATGAAAACAGGACGATGAATGCCAGGCTGGCTAATGTTAGCTTCTTTAAGAAGGATAATACATTCAATACAAGACTTACAAGCATTTTAATGCATAGCTTGTTCTGCTATACTGCAGAAACGGCATTTGGAGAGCATTCGGAGGGGTAGAGGAAATGCTGAACGAGGTGCAGGTACAACTCAACTCGAACTGGTCCTCTGACATCAGCCATCTCATTCCGTGGGAAATCTTCATTTACCCGACGACGATGGCGGCGGCGGTCTGTTTGACAACGTCGACGACCTTATTCTCATCGAGCTCGCCACCATCTATCTCGACCCAACGACCAGCAAAGCGTTGACCTGAATTCACAATGTCTCACAGGGCGGCCATGATCGAGGAAGAATTCGACGATGATACGGATCTCCCATTGCCCACCCTGCCCAACACAGGCGCTCGGGGGCCTCTTTTGCAAGAGCTCGACGACTTCGAGCCATCGGACTCGGATGACGAACAGAAAAGGGCAGGGCCAGCCTCTCCACCCAGGCAATCGAGGTTCGCTCCCGAGGGTCTCCAGAATCCCAGCACCTTCGACATCACTCCATACAAATCGTTCGTTTCGCTGTTATCCGATGTTTGACCTCATTGAAAGCTTACTGGGACCTTTTTCGATGGATCTTTTTGCAAATTAAAAATGAAAACAGATGGACGTGCATCTACCCTATCTACCTGGACGCTAAACGTCCATATGGGACCGGACTGCGTCGTATCTCGCGGGCCAAGGGCTTGTGGTGGCCCCTCAGCAAGGACATCACAGAAGCTTCAATTCGTCTCGGGTTGGGGGCCATCCATGAAGTCAACAAAGCTCACCCTCGGGATTGGGAGAACCCAGGTCGTGTGCGTGTGGGATGGAAGAAGAATGGGCAGCTTGTAAATCCCAGCATCAAGACCAGTGCGTCGCTTATCCTGAGGCCGATGACGATATTCTGACTCCTTATTTAGAGAAACAGCTCTTGGAAATGATAAGCTTCCAAATCCAACACCTCAAGCCTGAGAATATCCCGAAGCCACCCTACAATCTGTCGACCGCTCCCAGCGATATCACAGCCGCCGCGACAGAGCCTGCAAGCTCAGCTGCACCCGCTCCATCCTCATCGAAGGGAAAGCAACCGCTGACATCGAAAGCTGCTGCCGCTCAGGTTCCACAAACACCGACATCGAAGTCTTCCAGTCGCCAGAAAACTCAGGGCACTGAGCAGCGTGGGCAGAAGCCTGCGCATCGTCCACTGCCGGCGCCGCCTACGCCCTATCCACCTCTGGGGAGCAGGATAAGCCAGTATTCGCCTGCTCTGTCAACTGGCGTGTTGATAGATACTGTCAAGGCTGGCATGAATGCTGCCGCGGAAGGTCCCTTGCCCGGCATGCCTGGTCTGCCTGCTGGGAATGCCAAGGGGAAGAGGAAGGTTGTACGCGTGAGGGGATAACACTAATAGGTATCAAAGTTCACAATGGGTGTATGGCAGTCAATACAGGTGGTTAATACACGGGGTTCATACAATCATAGAGCGGGAAGGTTTGATTTTAGTGTGTTATTACTCCCCATTTGGTTTTTGCGACCAAATCTTCATGGACGGCGCGAGCTAATGCTCCGCAGCGATTCGAGGTCGCACATTAGGGTGCGTTTGTGTTGTTACACATCATTACCCTTTTACTGATAATCTTAGCCCGCTACAGTCGCATAGTCTTGAGGTTCATTACCGCACTCCATTATCACAAACGCTTCAAAGACGTGGATAATGATGTTCAGGACTTCCCGCGATGTCATATGCTTCCCGAGTCGTTGGTGTCGGCGCAGGTGCTTCAAAGCATGGAGACCGTTACGGTTTCATGTTCACCTTCCTCTTACCGTAGCCGATCAGGAATATTCTTCAAGATAACGCGCGTCGAATGCATTCTGAGGAACCGCATTAGTGAGTGTGTCACTGTTAGTTCTCACAGGCATTTAGCCGATTAACATCTGGTAGACTGCCTTGCAGACACGTTTTGATCATCGCTTCACGTTTTACTTCCAAGCGCCTTTGCTCTCTCACCTCTGCCGACAAATAACTAGAGAGGATATCTTATCTATTCAAGCGATCCTAATCGCTATCGACTGAAACGAGCACGACGGGGGGCTTTAGCACAGTGACTCACAGATCGTCAATGTCAATGGTTTCCAACCTGCAGCCTTGAGGCCCGAGCAACAGATACACGTGGCTATCAGCCTGCATCTGGCCATGGACCAGCCCGCCTCCTGACCTCGGAGACAAAGCCCGGCATCTCCTATTGTTGCGGCACGGCTCATACGAAACTTGACCGCAATGGCTTCCTCGTTGTATCATATCATTCTTTCTTCGTGCCTCACCTTTTCCTCAACCCCCATTTTCCCCATTGACGAGTGGCCAGCCGGTGTTTGGCACTGCTGAGCCTAGATTCCCTTATATCCTCTCCCTTTTGCTTCTTTCATCCGTTGTCTTTCATCCGCTGTTGATCAGTACACTTCGAGCGTGCCCGTCCGACTCGCAAGTTGTAAGTCTGGCCACAAAGGAACCTTTCTCATTCCATTGACGACGACCTAGCGAGTTACAGCCCCTCTTCATTCATTGTTCAAAGCCACAACTTGAACCTTGCCGCCACACTCCTGAAACCGTATTTAATGTAAGTACTTCCTACTCTCAACAGGCGAATCATCAATTTCCTTCCCCCATCGTACCCCTCAACTGACACAACTCCTTTCTCTTATCCTTACTGGCTTACTGATATATCTGATTCGCAGCTATCACTACTACAGCTCCATGAAGCAGTCTAGTAGTATCTCGCTCTCGGTGATGCGAGTCATTGTGGCACTGCTGGCAGTTGTCGCTTTGGCTGCTGCGGTCCCGACTTGCACTTTGAAGCCTGGAGAGGCCGAGCCTGCGACAACACCAACCCCCTCCAATTCTACTTCGAGCTCAACGACATCAAGTGGAGGTAGTGGTGCCGCTCGTGATGGTCGTGCTGGTTTGGACGACGAGGAGGTGATTGCGACGGGATGGTTCCCTAGTTGGACTGCTTCGGCTTTCCCTCCGTCTGCTATTCCTTGGTCGAAGTATAACATGATGACATATGCTTTTGCGTGAGTTTCCTTTGATGAGATGCCTCGTTGATCCTTTGATGCTGACATATTTCTTTGCCAGCCTGACCTCTGAGGACTCCTCCAAGCTGGACTTGGACGGGGGGGNAAGAGGTTCTCAGGACCTTTGTTGCTGAGGCTCAGAAGAACGTATGTATCTTTCCTCATTTTGTTTTCCTTCTTTGTGACCTACCTCCTTTGGTTTGTAGGGCGTCAAAGCACTGTTGTCGATCGGCGGTTGGACAGGATCTCAACATTTCTCTACGGCCGTTGCCACCGATTCTGGGCGCTCGGCCTTCCTCAAGGCAATCACCGACGCAGCTGTCGAATACAAACTTGACGGAATTGACTTCGAGTGCGTCGCCTACTCCCATTTCTTAATACGTTTTCGCTGATTACGTATTCCTTCAGTTGGGAGTACCCCAACCAAGATGGAATTGGCTGCAACACCAAGTCTGCACAAGACACACCAAACTTCCTCACCTTCCTTAAACAACTGAAAGAGGACCCTGTTGGCTCGAAGCTCATCCTCACTGCAGCTGTTAGCACCAAAACCTTCACCGGTCCTGACGGTAACCCTGTCGACGATGTCTCGGAGTTCGCCTCTGTGCTGGACTATGTGGCTATCATGAACTACGATGTCTATGGGTCTTGGTCGACAACTACTGGGCCTAACGCCCCCCTGAAGGATTCTTGCGCTGGTGCTGATGAGCAGTTTGGGTCAGCAGAGTCGGCTGTCGCAGCTTGGACTGATGCTAAATTCCCCGCTGAACAGGTACGTGGTTTTATCTTGTCCTCCTTCGAATAATTGAAGTCTCACTCATGATCTGCTACCCCAGCTCCTCCTCGGCGTCGCGGCCTACGGCCACAGCTTCTTTGTTGACAACAGCGGCGCGAAGTCTTCGAGCGGTAACTTGAACGTATTTGCTGCCTTTGAAAAGAGCCGGCAGCCTTTGGGCCAAGGCGAGTCTGAGAGCACAAGTGGCGTTGATCGCTGTGGAAATCCTGAAGGCGCCTCAGGGGTGTTTTATTTTAATGGGCTTATTGATGCGGGTTTCTTGGATGCGGATGGTAATCCTGGTGAGGGGATTGACTACACCTTCGATGAGTGCAGTCAGACGGTGCGTTTCATCCCAAGATTTATTGTATGAAAATGGACCGGTATCTAATAATTCGTTTATAGCCTTTCGTTTACAAGCAGTCGGAACAGACCCTCGTTTCGTTTGATGATGCTAAAAGCTTTGGTGAGATCTCTTTTTTAATCGCTTTGTGAGACCCAATCAGCTAACGGCTTGCTTATCGAAATAGCGGCGAAAGGCGAATTCATCAACTCGAAAAATCTCAAAGGATTCGCTGTATGGCACGTCGCGGGCGACTCTCAGGACAACATCCTGCTCACCTCTATGCATAAAGCTATGGGGATCACTTCTCGTTGCGAGGAAGGTGAAGAAGGCGCCGACGGGGAGAATGAAGGAAGTGGCGACGGAGCGGAGAACGGTGACAACCAAGACGGAAAGGGAGACAATAGCGGAGGTGACTCGGGCAATGGTGGTGCAGGCGGTGATAACCAAGACGGAGGCGACAATAACGGAGGTGACTCGGGCAATGGTGGTGCAGGCGGTGATAACCAAGACGGAGGCGACAATAACGGAGGTGATAGCGGGGGCGGCGACAGTTCTCAGGGAGGAGATGGTTATTAGAGGTATTTAATATCTACATCCATGCGTACCTAGATGCCTAAATGCCTGTCTACGTCATTTGTACATTATATCTATTATGGTGGCAGGTGCTTGAAGTGCGAAATAATACAGTATGCATTCGACATGATTCGTTGTGCACATTCAATGTTCAGCTTCACTCAAACTTGCTTCTGGCAGATATCGTTAGACAAGATGATGACAGAAAGTCCGACCGACTGGGAGGCCGGTTCGCGGTTGGCGGTTCGCGGTCCACGGTTCGAGGTTTGCGAATCAAGTACTTTATGGGCGCCGTTGAGGACTGCAGGGGAGGAGCAAGGATAGCTGTTCCACAAAACAAGACGGTTGTATCAATACACTCACTGATTCCCCGAGATGGTCCATGCTCAAGGAAATATGGAAGATACCAGCCAGCCAGACTACTGGTCAGCTCATAATTGTATGTCCTCTCCCCAACTTTCTCTCAAAAAGCTACCCATAACACCTTCAGAAGTTCGTCATTAAGACCCAAGGAGGCCCTGCAGAAACTCGTGAACGGGGCCAGATAGATAGTCCACGAGCTCAGGAATATGAAGTGATTGTGCAAGCTCGATAAGGAGCTTCTTCAAGCGGGTTAGGTCAAAGAACTGAAAAGAATCCTCGAATTGAACACCCTCGAGAACTTGAAGGTGTTGGTAATGGTGAGAAGAGAAAACAGAGATAAGAGATAATACCTATGAGACGAAGTGAAATCTGGGAGCTTGGTGAGGAGAGATGGCACAGGATCTTGCTCGTCGTTGATGAAAAATTAAGCACCACTTCTGCAGACAACGACACAATAAAATTGCTACGAACGACGATGAACAACCAAGTAGAACGAGTTAATACTACAACACTGGACCGCGAACCGCGAACCTCGAACCGCGAACTGCGAACCGCGAACCACGCTCCCAGTCGATCAGGTGTCCTCGATGATGACGGTGTACGATGGTCCGCTTTGATTTGGTCTTCGGAGCCTTGATCGATGATCTATTTCTGGTTCCGTTATCTTGACTGGCTCGATCATACTCATTTTTGATCCGTCGCTTTCTCTGCCTCCGATCGCTCATATTTTCCAAAGGCTCAGACCTACCCCGAAATGCAGGATTTTTTTTTTTTTTTTTGCGGGGGATTAGAGTCATTCCTGCGAATGGGGTATAAGACGATCTTCAGTTAGCGATTTCTTTCCCAACATATTCCGCAGTTCCCCTCCCTCGTCCCACCTCACATTCGCTCGCTCAAGCTAGTCTGGCACTAGCAATCGCTCTCTTTTTTCACTAGTCTTCCAACTTCCGACTTTCAAGCTTAACCCGTGTTTATATCGACATGACACGAACCTGGCATTCTTTGGGAGGCGCTGTCACCGCTGCGCTTGCCACTGTCACCTGCTTCGGCCATGCATCAGCCGTCTGGATACCGCAATACCTGGACCCCCGATCGGCTGGAGGTCAATACAGCGCATCTACTACTGCTGTGAGCTCGACGGCATGGATTAGCCCGGGTGCTGGTACGAGCACTGAGAGCGCCCCGGTACCTGCTTCACCCACGTCCACTTCTACTACGGGTTCGTCAACGAGCAATTCGACTTTGGATGGCAAGTATGTGGCTTCGGCATGGTACCCCAGCTGGCTGGCGAGTACCCACCCACCGGAGTCGCTGCCTTGGGACAAGTATAACATGATGACTTTCTCCTTTGCGTGAGTGAAGATTTCGTTTGATGATGAGTTTAAGACTTACCTCGATTCAGGACTACGACCTCGGGCTCAACCCTCTTGAGCTTGGATAGCGAGAGTCAGGCACTCTTGCCGAAGTTCGTCCAGCTTGCTAAGAAGAATGTGAGTGTTCCAGGATACCCTTATTAACCGTCGTATATGAGCCTGACTTCTGTCCACTAGAATGTGAAAGCTCTCGTTTCCATTGGCGGCTGGGGAGGATCGCAGTACTTCTCCACGGATATGGCCACAGGGGAGAGCCGGTCGGCGTTCGTGAAGGCTGTCGTAGACCTGGCTACGAAGTATGATTTAGATGGCATCGATTTCGAGTGGGTCCCTTATCTTAGTCGCGCTGTCAAGGATGCTGAGCGGCTTTCGTGCTTGTAGCTGGGAATTCCCCGGTAAACAATCAATAGGCTGCAACGTCGTCTCGCCCTCAGATACCGCCAACTATCTGCTTTTCCTGCAAGAGCTGCGCAAGGACCCTGTCGGCGCAAAGCTCATTCTGACTGCAGCTGTCGGTCTTACACCCTGGGTCGGTCAAGATGGAACAACCCCCGTCACGGATGTGTCAGGTTTCGGAAAGGTGTTTGATTTTATTGGTTAGAACCTTCGCCTGCACTGGGTCGGTTACATGTGCTGATCAAGCGAGGCAGCCATCATGGCGTACGACGTCTGGGGAAGCTGGTCTACCTCGGTTGGTCCAAATGCGCCTCTTTATGATGCCTGCGCTTCGACCAAGGATGGATCTGCTGAGTCCGCTGTTGCAGCATGGAGCGGAGCTGGTTTCCCTGTGAACAAGGTACAAGAAAGCTTAAGATCGCTGCGGCATGGCAATCACTCACTTACGTCTTCTTCATTTAGATTGTTCTCGGTCTCCCTGCCTACGCAAGGAGTTATCATGTTGAGGCCAGCAACGCTCTCTCTGGAGGAAAGCTTGACTTGTATCCTCCGTTCGACAAGGCGCAGCAGCCGTTGGGTGAAGGTGAAAAGCAAGGCCAACTCAGTACGTGATGACATCTGACCACCTATTTTTCGACATAGACTCACCTTCTTGTTCCGAAGCTGCCGATCAGTGTGGTACTGAGAGTGGCCCCAGTGGCATCTTCAACTTCAACGGCCTGGTCACAGCCGGATTCCTGAATGCCAAAGGCGCCGTGGCCTCAGGAGTTGATTACAAGTTTGACGATTGCAGCAAAACTGCGTTCGCGTACGATAAGAGTAAGAGTGTCATGATCTCGTACGACGATGCGGCCACCTTTGGTGAGCTTTTTTTATTTTGCCCTTATACTATCAACGACGGTGCTGAACCTACTTGTTTTCCAGCCGCGAAGGGGCAGTTCATCGTAGAGAAAGGGTTGAAAGGGTTTTCAATGTGGCATGCTGTTGGGGACTCAAACAATGTTCTGCTCGATGCTGTGAACAGCGCTCTATCCCATTGAAATGTACTTACTATGATAGGCCTTCAACGTGGGGGTTCGGACGGGTTCCCACCAACATTGTATGATGCAACGTTGTTTGATCAATCTATTTTCGCAATACGGCGCGCAGCCGAGAGCACCGGAAAAGCGCACGGTCATTCCTCCCCGTTTGCAGAAATTCAATCCCTCCTCTAACTCACAGTCTCTTGATTGGTGACTTTCGATTATGATGAGTCTCTACGGCTGTTTGAGCGTTTGAGCTGACAACGGTTTCAATCTTGATGAGCGATGGCAGGTAGCACAGGATTCAGGAGCGCATTGCGTCCATCTGAATTCTTCTTTCTTTTTGTCGACATTTCCACAGTCGGCCATAATTGACCCTTCTTTTGCACTGCGACCTTTTATTCTCCGCTTCCATGAAGGCTGCGTCGACGCAATCAGGGTTCCCTCGTACTCATACACCCTCTTGAAGCGTGCTTGCTTTACAGTCCCGCTATGCCACGCTACCAATTACACTGCCCTCAACCCTCCCCGCGTTTGGTGCAGCAGCTCTCGATCGTATTGAAATTCCTTGTGTACCTCTTCCTCATTTCATCCTCAATCTACATCGCTGCCGCAATTTCTATCCATCTCTTCGTGCCTCGACAACCTATTATCTATGACCCTGGAGTCTCCCCCTACGTGACACGTTTCACGCACTACCAAAAAGTAAATCCACCTCTTGGGGTGTGGTTTTGGGAGCCCTGGAAGATGCTTAGAGGTCTGGGTTCGCTTTGGAGCGGCGGAATGGAAGATGATAAGTGAGTATTGCCTGGTCCAAGCAGTTGCGCCCATCGATGAGCTTTTGACACCCCCGTCAGCGTTGATATATTTCATCTGAGATACCTGGAAGGTTCGACGTTCGCCTCCGCGCATGACCTTTACCCCGGCATGGAACACCCTCCATGCTCTTGAACCTCAAAATGCGGCTCAGCCTCTCAGAACATGGCTATTAGACACCTCTCCTACTCATGCCTGTTGTATAATTATGGTTTTTTGGTTGCTCAAAGGTTGTACTGGTTTTCGGAGCCGCGGGCTCGACTCATCTAGGGTTGATAGGACTTTCTCATCACTCGACACATTTACGAACACCTTGACGACCTTCATGACGAAACATATGAAACCGAAATGATACATAGATTGAATGTACTATCCGCTCCATCTTTGACACCCAGGGCGCTCCACCCCCTCGAACGAGGGAGCGGTAACGCTGCATTTAAGGTTCGGAATGAATGAATCGGTTGCTTGAGTCTGGGGCTATTCCGTGGCTTCTGTGCCTTTCCATTCCTCTGATTCTGGCGGTTCACTCATTGGTCACTACTCATGCATTTCTCTTTCGGGCGATCTCTGAAGTGGAAACCGGTGCTGTTTGCAAAGGCCTTGAGCGTCATCCCGAATCGGGAAGGGGTCGCACCGAATTTAGAAAGCTTGGAAGCCTCAGGCCCCAAGACCGACCCAAAGGCGTCCTGGTTGTAAGCTGAGAATCGCATACACTGAGTTACACATAGCAGGGAAGTTCCACTAGCCTTCCTGTCCATCGGCGATCGAACAGTGTGAGGAGTGGCTTCACTAGTCGGAAGTGGGTGATTGGGGGAAGCGACATTGCTTGTGCCGCTGACTGATACCTGGACTGTCCTTCGTTCCAGAGGGGGGTAACTTATAGTTATGGCCAAAGCGTAACACCTGCGCGCCTAGTTGTGACAGACGTGAGTGTGGCAGAGCAAGACGCGTTCCATTCAGGTATCATTGCGGCCATCCATTCAGTATGCACTCGATGATCCTATTAGCTCACCGAACCAGGTCCTGAATAGAAAGCACGAAAGAACGCCATCGCCATGAAAGCAGGACGTGCGATATTAATACAATTTAAAGGACCTACGACACATTAAATCGGCGGAGCTACATTCCAAAGCTTTATCGAGTTGTCCAGCACAGTCGGCCCCTTTCTCTTCACTACTGCCTTCGCAGATCCCCGACCCACGTCATCTTCGATAAGGTCCTCGTCCTCGTCCTCAGAACTATCTTCCTCACCAAGATCGAAATGTCTTGAGCCGGAGACGGTCAGCAGCTCCGCCCTCCATGGTTGGAAGGCCACCGAAGCAACAGTATCTGAAAATAAGTGGCGATGAGTTTGGTTGAAACGAAAACAGGGATTCGTGTACCTTGATGCCCATTGAATCTCAGGATAGGTGGGATCGTCAATGTAGTCAAATCATCTTCATAACCGCCATCCATTGAGTCAACATTCTGCGATAACGTTGTTTCAACGGTCTCGGCGTCGAATAACATCACTTCCCCAGCCTACATCGCAAATTCATGCATTGTGAGTTTACGAAGGTCGAACAAAGATGTCGTCAGGAACTCACCCAGTTACCAGAGCCGATGTACCTTCCCCCGATATCCACGTCAAACCGTAGCTTTTGGTTTTTGGCCTTAGGTGACGACGTGGGGCGCTCAGTTTCATCTCGCACATATAGGGCATCAGACTCTGGTCGACCGTCGTAAATGGCCAGAGGCTCGTCTATCCTGGACCGGATATCCCAGCTATAGATGAGCCCACTTGCGTTCCCTCTATAAGCTGCGTAGAGCATGTACGGTCGATAGTTATTGAACTGAAGTTGAGTGACACCAGCCCCCGGTCCTCCTCCAACGAACATGAGCGGCCCTTTATCTCCGTCGCCGGAGAACAATGCGATGTTACCAGTGACGGGAGTCAACGACCCGGCGGCGAATAGTAGTTCGTCCGATGTGGAGTGGTAGTTGGAGAATGCGAGTGCAGATATGATGCCTGCAGCAACCCAATTGTGAGCCAGGCTTCACACTTGAATGGAGGTAGTGAACGCACCTTTCAGCCCATCTTTGCTCTTCTTCGACGGTGTGGTATGCAACCTCGTTCCTTCTCCCGGATACCCAACATCGAACACCTCGATGGCGTCTTCGAATCCACAGTATAGCCGTTCTCCGCTGGATGCGAACGCGAGCGAGTGGGGAGCGATTTGACGTTCTCGGTGGTCGACTATGCGATACGATGCCCTCAGCTGCAGGAATCATTATTACCATCGCAGAAATCGAGGAAAGGAGGAGATGAGCCCGCACCTTCCCAGTACTAGCATCCAACAGTTTCACAGGACACTCCCTGACTGAAGCTGCAAAGCAATACGATGCTGCATCGTGCTTCGATGCTGATGGAAACCACGCGAAATCAACGATGGGTGCCGCCTGTTCGAGATTAAGCCTGCGCTTTACTACTTGTTCAGATCCTTTCCATGAGCCAGGTCCTCATCTCAGAGAACGCTTCATCGAATGTTCACCTGGAGAGCTACGTCAGGTCGACCAATACCTCGATAAAGAGACGAATCAAATGCATACTTTGAGAAATCGTATATCTGGAGGGAATGGTCTTCACACTGAGCTATAAAACTCGATCCGTCGGGTGCTCTAAACGAAGCTTCAGTTCAGAAGTTCAACTAGTTCTGGACACTCTTACATTTTAGCACATCTGGCAAAATTTTCCTCTGCAGAAGAGAGCTCAAATAAGCAAGCTTCCGAAGGCGCAGCTGAGAGATTGAATGTTGGAGGCGTCCATACGGCTTGCTGGGGCGCGTCGTCCATGGTGGTATGAAGGCAAACTAAATCTCACGACGTCAAACTTGTTTGGTTTGGTGGAGTTGGCCAAACATCGAGCTTGGGTACGAAATCGACAAATGCAATGCCAAAAAGGGAGAATACAAATATCACAGTCGCTTATATCACATAACCCTCAGAGCCGGCTTCGCCGCAACGCCCGCTACTCGGGCTGCCAACACTAGAATTCGCTCTTTGGGCATACTAAGTTTTACCCTGTAATCAGGATGAAGATTTTTTCGCTGCTTTATATGCTCTTCCCTGCTGTTACTGAAAGTCCCTTCATACTTTTTAACTGCGCTCGCGCTCGGAAGAGGGGAGGCTGAGTCTGTAACACTGGTCTTTTGTTCTAAAAGGTGCCTACAAGCACCTACAGTTTACTCGTCAGAATAAAATCTATCATCGTGTTGCTGGCTGGGGCTGAGACCCCTCTGTTACCAGCATTGATGATTCCGCTGTTACTGCTGCCGTTGCGGATGGTGGACGCTCGTGATGAGCTCCAGATTCCTTGAAGCTGGAGGGCCTCAACTCAAGCTCATGGTTATATTGCACAGATCCCTTGGCATTCCCTGTATACGTAGAAGGTGTATCATTAGAGCTAGCACAGCGAATTGAGAATGAGACGAACGCACCATAAAAAAGCGGATTACTGTAAGGTGACCGATTGTAAGTATTTCTATTCAACACAAGTGTACCCCCTGGCTGGATATTCTGCGCCCTGTTCTTGTTCTCGTTGTCCTGGAGTCGAGGCAGCTTGACCTGAAAGAATTGGTAATTAGTTGACAAGAAAGCAACGATGTAGCGAAGAGACCAACCACGGCTTGAGGAGAGGTCGTGAATCCAGTAGCGATCGAAGATGACGCGCAGAGCTCGATTGAATAGCAGTGTCGCTGATACCGGGTAAAGGGACAAAGAACCTCGAGGCTCTTGTGCCCTATATACTCCCAGCAGCAAAATTTGTAGCTCGTCAAGGTTATTGATGAGGCAGTGATGCACTCAATCGTCTCGAGCCAGGTAGACATCATCTTCCTGTGCATTCGAGCGGGCCTTGGCTGTAGCACAATGGAATCGTAGTCGAAGTCGGACACATTTTTCAATGCTCTCTCTCAATACAGGATTATTGGAGATGTATATTCTCTTGAAATTGACATGCTATCAAGTGCGATTTCAAGGGCGATATTGGAGGTTTCAATTTTGTGTGGCATGTTATGCATGTTATGCTTCATCTAATCTAGTCGGCACTGATCCTTGATCCGCATCTGGCACGAAATCTGCCGCCTGGTTATTTTCAAATTTGTTCCTTTCCTTCCATGCCGTCCTCCCCTCGAAGCTTGAAGGTCTGAATACCAGTAAGTCAGTTGTCCCCATTGGTTCTCCAACGTGCATGCTTCGCCGCGTACAGAAAGAACACCAGGTTTACAAGGCTCCTTTCACTTGCTCCCTCTGTTCTGTTTACCCTCTCCAAGTCTCAGAGAGGACACATATCCAAGATCTTCTGCCTCCAACTCCGTCGAGTCTGTGATGATCAATGCCTACGTCAATAGAATCGGCATCCCTAGTCCAAACGTCAAGAGATACGGTCAAGTTCATGTTAGTTGTGGGGGAAAACGCCGTGTGTACACCTTGCCTGCTCTTTTTGTACATACGAGAACAGTGACGTCTATCGCGCAATCCTGCTCCTAGAACGACGGAGAGAGACTACCTGTGCATTTCATCTAGTAACGGAGTGTCTCAACCTCAGTCTTGTCTTTATGGCTTCCAGCTGTTATCATTGCCACGTACTGTGCTTCATCGGCGTAAATCTCCTCGAATCTGCAGCAAAACGACCCCCTGTTTACGCCTCGCTACCTCGGAGGGCCTGCAGCTTCACCACCTGGCAACAGACAGGGGCTTACGCTATCACTTGCTGCTTGTCTTCGAGCAGGTCCAGTTCAGCATTCGAGTTCTTTCGGGATTTTGCTTTATACCGATCTACACCCTTTCTCCGTTCAGAATCTCGAGATTCTTTTTGTAAGACGGCGCGCAGGGAGTTTGTATGTGTGCTTTTCTTTATGAAGGACCGTACAATCGCAAGCGACTCTGTGCTGTTCTTGTCCTCCCTCAGCAAACAATGCCGGTCACAGGTGCAATCCTTTTTCATATTCCCTCAATCTTTTGTGATACGGGTATTGTTCTCATAACTCACGGCAACAATGTGGGCGCTTGTGGTCGCACTGCGTAGCGCCAATTGCATTATGAAGCCCCCACACCCGAAGTCTCTCCCATGGGTATTTAAAGCTAGCTTCCTTGCCTCCTAGTTGTCAGAACACTCACTCACTCACTCACTCACTCCTCCTCAGCTTACTTCTCCCCTCTGATTCCAATGTCAAGTTATTCCAGCACAGGTGCGGATACCACGACGGTGAATTTGGTGCAGACCGGTGGCTTTCGAATTTCGAACAACAACACCTACCACACCGGAAGCAAGCATGAAAGCCCGGTCTACGTCATGCAGAGTGGCGTCTATCATTATGCAGGCCCAGGGGCCGATTTCCAACCGCCGAATGGTAATGCCAACGCCCACACCCTAGACAGTCACTTCGTCAGTCGCACGACTTACAGTAACAGTATGGATATTCTACTCTTCGTTTTCACTAGCTTTCTCTGATTTTGGAATCATTGTCAGCGGACTCCAGGAACTCGGAGCTGGGTCTAGCGCGGTACACATCTCGGAGCTCAAAGAAGGTAGACAAGACGGGTGCTAGTAGCGGCAAAGGCATCTCCAAGGGTGGGTGTGCCATGCTTGCTAATGGTCCTACGAATTGACATTCCGTTTGTTTGATAGGAGAGACCTCGCTCGGCCCCGACGAGAAGGTCGCTCGTGCTAGCACTGACAGTGGTGCCTCTTCTCCGGTAGAAGAGTCCTCCAAGCCCTTTACCACTGAGCCGCCCTCGGATCAACTGATACTTAGTGCTAGAGGTGGCGCATTCCATTCCCAGCCAAACGCTTATGGCGGTGGGGACATCATCCTTGAGGATAATGAGGGTACGTCTTTCTCTATTTCTTTCACTATCTGCAGTCTGGAGAGGCTTCAGCTGATGCTTTGTACTATAGATGACACAGGAGCTCCCGTGGTAGCCGCTGATACAAGTCCGCATCCCTTCGTTATCTCTTGAGGGAACAATTTTACTGACGGAGTACTTCTCTGAATAGGGACCCACTACCTCAACTTCTTCGACGCACTCACTAGTCGAGAGGACGCAGGTGTGTAGTGTTACGATCCTCTCAGTACGGCTCACTCACGAATGATTACTGCCAATTCCGAACAGAAATGTGGCTTATGTTGTTGAGAAACCGGGTCGCAAATATGAAGTCGGCAGACGAACTGGAGCAACCAGGGCCAAGGGACTCAGATGCCAACTCAGAGGGAGCAGCCGGCCGATTCGCAGAGATCGAGGTTGCTGGGGAGGAAATGAAATGAACCGTAGATGCCGGTGTTGTTTCATGAATTCTTCTATTTCATTGCTGTTTCATTAATGTATGTATACGTATGCGCTCGGTGTATGATGCTAATCGAGAGATTAATATGCAATTAACCTAACGTTCTATCGGAACCAGTGATATTGGAATACAGGGCAGGGCGTCAGCACTAGCGCTAGCGTCAGTAAGAGGTGCATGGTCTCCAACGCAAGAATCACGTACCGTGAGCCCAGCCCGTCACGAGTCTTCCCACTGCAACTGTACCCATCCTGTTCTCGACCGCAGCAAAAGCGCCGGCTCCGACGCTACTAACTCGTCTCGAACGTGCTGCTCCAACCAGCCGAATTCCGAGGAAATTGAGTCCTCCCAAAACGCTGTTCTTCCTCTTCAAACTCTTCCTTGGACGAACCTACAAGGACCTACAATCCACCGTCATTCAGCATGACGTTGAGGACCAGGTCTGTCCCTGATCGATCGATCGAAAGCGCGGCGACGGACTTTTAGACGCCGGCGGCGAGGGGTGCCCCAGAGTTCAAACCCCGTCGAAGTCGTGAGGCGCGCTGAGGCCATGGTGCCACCATTCCAATAGCATAATCCTGGGGACGAGGTTGTCGGGCAGAGGTGCCATGGTATCGACGAGGGCGGAGGTACATAGGGTGGGATGGGCCTGGCTGTGGCTGTCGGACCCAGTGCCAGCGCAAACCCGGTTTGAATTTGGCGAGGTCCGATGGAAAATTATTGGATGGAAATCTCTCGAGAGCGATTTGTAGGACTATAAAAACTAATGTCATGTGTTAATTGAAGAGGCTACCAGATTATTGAGAGAAGGGACGTACCTTGAGAAATTGGAGAGGATAAATTCGAGGATTACAACGCCTACCCCTCGTTCCACGCTCAACCCTCGACTCAATGATCGCCGGGAACCCCTCTTCTAGCAACGAATAGCTTCGATAATTACGCTCCTAAGAGGAGGATTCAAATGGTTTCTGCCAATCACAGTCAGGGCTTGTAGTTGGGCCCAAAGGACGTAGGGAAAATTGGGAGGCGAGCGAGCGAGCGGACCACCAGAGCAGCGGCTAAGAACGGGCTCCATTCAAGGTGTAGGGAGCACTCAGTTGTCCCAAACTCCGGAAGTTTGGGACAACTTGAGGTGTAGGTGGCCGTTCGAGCGGTAGTGTCCATGTGTCGGATTCGATCGAGCAACCTAGAGAGCTAGGGAAACTCAACGTTCAACGTTACGCTTTCGAAGTCAACATGAAGAGACCTACCTAGGTCAGAACTCCGTCCATTCGGATCCAGTACACCTCACGAATTGAGAAGACTGGCGGATATGGCGCGGGGGCAGAGAATGGCAGCGGTAGGGGCGGGTTCAGGTGAATAGGTCGTGAGGAAACGACAGTTGATAAATAAGGATTCTCCTGGCGAGAACGACAACAAATAGCGGGGTATCTTCAGGAGACCGAAGGGAAATACGAAAGGAAGAGTCTATGTGGTAGAACAACGGATACATGATGGTTCGTGGAAAGGGTCCCATGATCGACAATCGCTCGCATACCAAATCCCCACGCATCGGCTTTCTCGATCCAAATTCCGAAAAAAGTTGGGCTCGTTCACCACTGCTGGTAGTAATTCTGCTGCTGCTCCTGCTGCTCGTGGCAGGAACCAGCGCAGGAGCCGGTGCGGGTACATGGACTAAGGTGCATGCATGAGCGCTTGATTTCTCTGGCGGAACCACCACTCCTTGCGTCTCCTCCTCTCCTCTTGCCGCCGATAATACGCCGTATTGGATCGTTGCGCCAAAGCTCTGTCTCCGCTCAAGTCCTGGGTTCTTGAACCTGATCGGGAATGGGATGAATGAGAAGGTGGTGCGGATGAGCCATGAAGAGGGTAACTGAAATTGCTATTTGGTGAGGGTGGGTACGCCTGCTGGTAGTGCTGGTCAAGTGGGTATTGTTGCCAGTGTGGATGCTGCTGTTCCTGTGGGTATTGAAGGTATTGAGAACCATGATGTTGTGGGTATTGCGCGTATTGGTATTGTGAGTCGTGGTACTGAGGATATTGGTATCCTGGGTCCTCATATTGCAGATCTTGTGCGTACGAACCGGCGGCGTACTCTTCGTCCTGCTCATCCTCATCGTATGGCTGCTGGTAGTACTGCTCTTGAAACGGATGCTGCTGCTGCGTCAGATATTGCCACGGTGTGGCTGGAGGAGGAGCTGGAAGGGGAGGTGGTGGTGGGCCTGGTCGATACCATCCTGTTCCTTCTCCTTGAGAGTCGATCGGATTCGAGTCTGGAAAATAAGGAGAGTCCCATTCAGGTATGTGTCCATAAGAGGCTTACTGCTTCGGTACTCACGATGGTTCGGCTTCGGATATGGCCGCGGAACAGGCCTTTGGTGTGGCTCATTTTGGACTTGAGGTCCATGGTTATGGTTATGATTCTCCATCGTTGGAGATCCATCTCCGTTCGCTGTATAGGTAGAAGTGTATTATCAGAGCCAGCACAGAGTGAGATGAGAATGAGATGAACGCACCATAAAGAACGGAATTACTATGGTGCGCCCCTGGTTGGTATGTATTGCTATGCGATACCGATGTGCCCCCCCTTTGGACATTCCTTGTGCTTTTATCGGTTTTGGTTTTGGCGATTTGTATCTTGCCAATGGAAAAGTTCTGACATTTGGCGAACATATCCATCCGGGAAATGACTGGCATGGCTGGTTGATGCAGGAGGATTCAAGTAGTTTTCCCGGGGTCGTAGCCTCAAGCTGGCTTATATGCACCTCTTCAGTCCCGGTTTTATCCGTTTAAAATAGCCTGTTGCACACCATTTCTCACCAGTAACATTGACTCATGTCCGGTCCCGAGCTGACGCATTTCACAAATTAATGCCGTCGGGGTGAACCTCCGGAAGAGCTGAAAGCTGACCGGCTAGCCAGAGGGTAGGAATGAAGAGGATCGGTGCAGTGGGATCGAATATTCGTGATCCAAATCTCCAATTTCTCCTCATGTCAGACAGAAGCAGAAACATGGAGGTGCAGAGCACCGACCAAGCGATTATCTACCATCCTGGCTACTGGATACGGTCAAGGTTCAGAACTCCCGGAAGGGCCATTCTACTTTGACAGCGGCTTCACACCAGCTGTTGGTGCCGAATCTGCTAAGCCAGTGCCCAATCTCCTTTGAGCCAGGTGGACATTCGAGCGAATCCTAGCTGCGGCACAACGGAGTCGTCTACGGAGAGATCATACCGCCTCGGATGTTGCTTAGTTGCCGCCATGGCCATTAAACGGATCAAGATGATAGCCCGGTGAACCGGATCAAGCACGACAAGGATATCCTCCAGCTAAACGGTGCCTCCCCTGAGTTGTTGAGTCGGGATATCTGGCAGGTAATCCTGGAACGAGTGCTTCCATGACATCACCCTGACCAATTTTTGGCTGTCGATTGCCGGGTGCCTGCCTTGGGCGTCGCCGATGGTAGCTGGAATTTACCCGAAAGACAGACGCGTTGAGTCTTGCATCGGTCTTGCATATCGAGACGCACGACAGGTCACATGAAGAGAGAGAGGAGGAGAACATGAGTTCGATTCGAAGAGAGAAACTCTGCCATGAAATTGGTGCTGTGTCATCCACACCATTTTGCCATCGGGCATCTTCAACCGTTTCTTTCTCGTTCTCGGAATTACGTTTCATCTGCGGGCCCAAATTAGGTAGGGAGGCGTTAGAGAGGCAATAAGTACAATGGAATCTAGGTAAATCGCATCTGCGCCTATCGCTCTGCTATTCTAGTATTTCGGCTCACCTGAATCCCAATGCAAAATAGAGATTATCGGCTACTTGCTGACGGTTACTGTGCAACTCCATGCACAGCTTCACCGAGGCAATTTCTCCTTCAAGAACAATTAATATCTTGCACTGCAATGTACCTCCATACAGCCTCATGTCCGAGTCGCTTTTCAGCAGAAAATTCACATGCACAGAGAGGTTTAAGGAAAACTCTATTCTATCGCTGGAAGCTTGTCATGACAAATAGAGAAGCCTGATCTTATCCGGACCTTTCGAACCCATTAGACAAACCACACTTTCAAGGGATCATTGAGCTTGAACACTCGCTTCCTCGTTTACAAGTCTGTATCGCAGAATCTACGAAGCCCAGTAACGTAGATCAACAAGCCTCCCCAGAGGCCACTTCAACCGCAAATACTCGAGCTTTGGCGCGTTCCAACGGCGAAGGGGATATTGTCCTCTAGATAGCATAGCAAGGGTTCGTTCCTTTTCACTATCACCCGAGTTTATGCAGCTCCCTGTGAAGAATCTAGAAATTCAACTTCCCCACTTCTTGTCCTTTCCCTTCTCTTTCCCTTTTCCGGAGACCTCGAGGGCGACTCTGCGGGGTCGGAGTGGTCGCTATTACTTGGTGCACCAGTGGGTGCAGGAGCGGGGCCACTAGCAATATCATCGTGCTGCTGGTGCTGAAACTCGTCTATCATCAGCATTGATGACTCCGCTATGACTACTGTGGCGGCGAATGTCGCTTGGCTGCAGCATAAAGGAATCGTAGTCGAAGTCGGACACATTTTTCAATGCTGTCTCTCGGTACGGGATTGTTGGAGATGTATATTTTATTGAAATCGACGTGCTATCGAGTACGATTCCAAGGGCGATATTGGAGGTTTCGACTTCGTGCAGATTGTTTTGCTTTATCTAATCTAATATGTACTGATCCCTGATCCGCATCTTGCGCGAAATCCGTCACACTGGCTGTTTTTTTTTTTTTTTCAAATTTGTCCCTTTCCCTCCATGCCCTCCTCCCCTTGAAGCTCGAAACACCAGTAAGTTAGTTATTCCCATAGGTTCTCTAACTTGCATGCTTCCCCGCGTATAGAAAGAACCGCAGGTTTGAAAGGCTCATTCAACCCACTCGAAGAGCTTGCAGGCGTCGATTAGCATCCCTTTCCTTTCACTTGCTCCCTCTGTTCTGTTTCGCCTCTCCAAGTCTCAGAGACGACATACCTTAAAGATACTCAGCCTTTAACATCGCCGAATCTGCGATGAATGCTTGCGTGATCAATGCCCACGTCTTGTTCTCGTCCATTCAATGAAATCGGCATCGCCAGTCCAAACGTCAAGGGGGTACGGTCAAATTTATGTCAGTTGTGGGGAAAAACGCCGTGTGTGTACACCTTGCCTGGTCTTTCCGCACATACAAGAACGGTGACGTCTATTGCCCACTCCTGCCACTGGAACGACGGAAAGAGACTACCACGAGATCTCATCTAGGAACGGAGTGTCTCAACCTCAGTCTTGTCTTCATTTTTCCCAGCTGCTAACATTGCTACCTACTGTGCTTCAACGGCGTGAATCTCATTGAATTTGCAGCAAAACGTACCCCTGTTTACTACTCGTTATTCGGGAGGGCCTAAGGCTTCACCACCTGGCAACAGAGAATGAGACAGGGGCTTCCACGACTACTTGCTGTTTGTCTTCGAGCGGGTACAGTTCGGCACTTGTGTTCTTTCAATTCTATTGTATACCAATCCATACCATATCACCGTTCAGATTCTTGATCTTCTTTTTGTAAGATGGCACACAGGGGGTTTCTATGTGTGCTTTTCATTACGAAGGACCGTACGATGACAAGCGAGTCTGGGCCGTTCTTGTTCTCTCTCAGCAAACACTACCGGTCACAGGTGTAGCGTTCTTCCGTATCCTCTCAATCATTTGTGATACAGGTATTGTTCTCAGAGCTCACGGCAGCAGTGTGGGCGGTTGTGGTCGCACTGCTGTAGCGCCAATTACATTATGAAGCCCCCACACCGGAAGTCTCCCATGGGTATATAGAGCTTACTTCCTCACCTCCTGGTCGTCAGATCACTCACTCACTCACTCACTCCTTTTCAGCTCTTTACTCCACTCTGATTCCAATGTCAAGTAACTCCAGCACAGGTGCGGATACCACGACGGTGAATTTGGTGCAGACCGGTGGCTTTCGAATTTCGAACAACAACACCTACCACTCCGGAAGCAAGCATGAAAGCCCGGTCTACGTCATGCAGAGTGGCGTCTATCATCTTGCGAGCCCAGGGGACGTTCTCCAACCGCCCAGTGGTAATAGACCTCCTGCTGTGCGCAATGCCAACACCTACACCCTAGACAGCCACTTCGCTGGTCAGACGATCTACAGTAGCAGTATGGATATTCTACTCTTGGTTCTCACTAGCTTTCTCTGATTTTCGAATCCTTGTCAGCCGACTCTAGGAACTCTGAATCGGAGCCGCGTCCAACGCGGTACATATCTCGGAGCTCAAGGAAGGCAGACAAGACGGGTGCTGGTAGCGGTGCTGGTAGCGGTGAAGGCATCTCCAAGGGTGGGTGTGCCATGCTTGCTACTGGTCCATCGAATTGACAGTCCGTTTGTTTGATAGATAAGACCCCGCCGGAAACCAACAAGAAGGTTGCTCCTGCTAGCACTGACTGTGCTACCTTGTCTATGGTAGAATGGTCCTGCGGGAGCACCGGCTCTGATTAGCCTTTGGATGGACGGGAGGACATAAACGGAGTGGAAGCTGGCGATGATCAGGCTGGCCAATGATCGTCCCGGGGCATGTACATCTTGTTACCTTGCTATCTCCTGTTTTGTCTCCTGGTGTTACTAGGTTCCATGCTCGTTGTGTACTACCTTACCTCAAGTCTCTCTTTATGACATGACCGAATTGATTCTGCAAATCGTCAACTCGACCCCGGGAAAGTGAACCAGAAAATGCAAGTTATTGATACAATATTAGAACAAATGATAAAATACAGACGCCGAACGTGCCCATCGCTCAAATGTTTAGACTAGTATCTGACCGGAACTCTGACCTGAACTCTACTCGAGGACAAACCGAGGACATTCCCGTTTCCCAGTGACCAGCGTATTTTCGCTCATATTTGAGATCGATGCGAGACGCAACACCAGATTCGAACCGGCTAGGACACTGCTCACGGTCTCAACAAACATCTTTGCGACAGCGTTAATCTCTTTCTACCTCCTTCGCGAGCGCTACAGACTTCCCAACATATTCCCTTCAAAGGAACTTCAACTTTACACTGGCTTTGTTGCAATTTTCATCGAATCTGCTCTCCCGTTGAGCGTCTTCGGAATCATATACGGGGCGATGGGATTGTCTGCTGTTCCCAAAACGCACCCAAATGAGTTCTTGGTTGCTTGGTACACGGTCAGCGCCCTCTTTTTCGCCTTCTGCGTACGTTCTTTTTTTGTTCCTCGGAGGAATTCGGTTAACTCAACCAATGCGCCTCGTAGGCCCTGGCGCCAGTCATGATTATTTTCAGGATAATGACGGGTAAATCTTGGGTCAGCTTTCCCGCCAAAGAAATGGACAAATACAATGCCAAAAAGGAAGAATACAATATAAATGAATATCACAGTCGCTTGTACCACATATCTTCGGGAAAAGAGCATCTATAGCTGATTCAAATTTCTTTATACCAGAAGCAGGCCTGCCATTATCGGGTTTCGTGGTAATTTACGATCTAAGTTGACGGAAAGCCCAATCAAGATTCAAGTCCCTATGCGAAAATTGAAATGGGTATCTCGTCTTCGGTACAGTAGAGCACGATCGCAGACACACGCTACCCTGGGGAGGGACTCGATTCATTTATGTTTGCTTATCGAGGAACGAAGGAAGACTGGTACTCACTATGTTCCAGCATGGGTTCTCCGTAAGTCACACAGTCGTCAATACCAGGATAAAACCGAAGGATGAAAAGAGTCTTTAGTACCGTTACCCGGACCATATCGCAACTATGCATCTCTGCAGGTTTCTGACTTTTAAAGGGTCTGAGAGGAACGATGGACTGTAGCTGTCAAGGCCTCCAGCTCCCAAGGTTTGCACCAATATCCGGGAAATACAGATGGTATAGAAACCATAATAAATAAAATATCAACCAGCCGCTGAGAAGAAGAACAAGTCGAGCCCTGCTCTGAGATCCGACCCGCCATCTAACCTACGGGTTCGTATAACTCTTTCCAAGCTTCGATTCATTCCCCGACGAATGAATAAACGACGATTCAGCCGTATGTGACACGAATTTGAAAGATTCCGACGTCTTCGAAGCCGCTCCGCTGCTCGTCTTTGGAAAGCTGACCCAAGATTTACCCGTCGTAATCCTGAAAATAATCAAAACTGGCGCCAGGGACTAGGAAACGATTTAGTTCAGTCAACTGAATCTGTCCAAGGAACAAGGGAGGAACGTACACAGAAGGTGAAAAATAGAGCGCTGACCGTGTACCAAGCAACCAGGAACTTCTCTGGGTGCGATTTGGGAACACCAGACAACCCCATCGCTCCGCATATAATTCCAAAAACGCTCAACGGGAGAGCAGATTCGATCAAAATGGCAACAACGCCAGTGTAAAGTTGAAGTTCCTTTGGAGGGAATATGTGGGCAAGTCTGGAGCGCGCACGAAGGAGGTAAAAAGAGATTAACGCTGTCGCAAGGATGTTTGTCGAGACCGTGAGCAGTGTCCTAGCCGATTCAAACTTGGCGGTGCGCCTCGCATCGATCTCAAATATGAGCGAAAATACGCTGATAACTGAGCGGAGAAGAAAACATTGTCATCGTTAGCAGATAGCCGCAGATTCAAGTCGTGGACGCATACCGATTGCCGCAATCAACGTTAAGGAAGGCAAAATTACAACCCACCAAGTGCGCTTCCAGACGACATAGCATCGGTACACCTGTAAACTAAGGCGTCAGATCTTGAGTGCCATGGACCCATCAATTTAAGCTCACTAGGAGAGCATCCCCAAGGACCACAGTCGACATCGACAAGCCGAGGCTCGTAAACCTCTTCCATACCCTTCCATTTCTGTTCATGCTCTCGCTAAACCCGTTTCCCGAGGTATCTGTAAAAAGAACCTCGAACAACCAAGCGGAATCCAGCGATGTCGTGAATACCGTCAGAGCCGTAAGTATAAGGCTCAGCGCAATGTATCGAGTTCTGCCTTCTCGAAGGTGTTTTGGGGTTTCCAAATAGACCGAGAGACCGTAAATTGCGATGAAGAAAAGGACCCCTGGGGTAACCATGACCATTGCATTAGTATACGATGAAGCTGATATCAGGGAAGACATGAGGGTGCTGACCAGCTCCGAATATAGAGATGGTGATATTCGCATAAACTGCACTTGCAAGAATGCGATTCATCCTCTCTGCTTCTTGAAAGGCGTCAGCCATGGCAAAGGACGAGCTTGGGATGCTATGGTTTCGAAGCGGTTACGGGGCACTTTGAAATCCATTGTATCGGTTCATCTTGAATAAATAGTCTGCAAGTTCGACTACCCCTGTGCAGCAGCACTCTTCAAGCGCATTAATCACAGTTGCTGAGCTGCTACATTCATCAGAAGTCATGATGGTTTGAAGACAGAACACTTGGAACATTGAGTTCTCACCGAATGATACGTTTCGAAAGCATATCCAAGGGTAATCAAGCGAGTGAATCGGATCCAGCGGCATGACAGTCTATACGTTACCGTCATTTCAAACCATTGCATTAGATAACGATGTCCCTTGTGCGCTCATAGGCCTCTAACAGATACAGGGGAAATTCCTAAAATATCAGCATCACAAGAAGCCTTGGACGTTAGGCATGCCTGAAACACATCCTGCCTTTTGCGCGGAGGTAGTAGGAATTTAATCCAAGGATAGGGGTAGAAGAAGAAAGTAAGGCCCCCTTTGCTCGCAGATCCTTACAGGTGCTCCTGCTTTGGGCACGCGTCAACCTCTCCATGGAAGTCCTTGAGACAGAACATGGTACTTGAATCTGCCATGACATTCGCGTACAGTCCGCGGGCAGCAACACTAGCCAGGCAGAAATAAATGCTTTGCTGGCGGTCGGGAGATCGCGTGGGGTAGCCTGATAATCCTAATCTCGAGTTGGTGGTCGTTGTCGTGCAGCAAGTACCTCTTGATCGGTCGCCGTCTTCTTGCCTTAATCTCCGACGACGTACTCTGAACCGGAAGAGGAAGGGGAAGCCTTCATCTTCATCCTCTTCAACATATGCAAATCCAATACACCCTTCAATGCATCCGTAAACAATCGTTCAGAATTCACTCCAATCATAAATCGCATATCTGGAGGAAATGGTTTCCACATTGAGCTATAACACTCGATCCGCCTGGCGCTCTAAACGAAGCTTCAGCTCATAAACTTCAACTAAATCTCGATTCTCTTACATTTTGCCCATCTCGCAAAATTCTGGTCTGTAGAAGAGGGCTCAAAAAAGCAAGCTTGATAATGTGCAGATAAGAGATTGAATGTTGGAGGCGTCCATAAGAGCTGCTGGGACGCGTCCATGGTGGTCCGAAGACAACCTAAGCACTTCCCTGTCTTGGAGGGATCAAAGTTTGGTTCAGTAAAGTTGGCCAAACATCGCGTCCTTGGTGGCGCGTCGACAAATCCAACAAAAGAATAACACAATGTAAATTACAGCAATATATAAATCCTGGTCGCGTACATCACAAATGGGGAGGGAAGATACATCTACCACGAAGTCTTTTCTTCAGAGCGCGACACCAAAAGGGACTCAACCGTCATGGACCAATAAGGTGTGGACGCCTCGCCTGTAGCCTCGGCCTTGACACCAGCCTGTTGGGTCGGCGACGACGGCGAGGCGCCTGACGCCATGCCAGACTCTCCAAACAGGAACTTGGAAGCAGTATGTTGTCGGGGTTTCTCCTCCTTCTCCTTGACTGAATCGAGGAGGCCATTCTCGTCAAAGTGCACTTTCTTGGACACTGCCGGGGTTTCCTTGGGAATGTAAAAGCGATAGTGCAGGGGGAGAGTTTCAGGTTTCTTCTTGCCGCAGAGCAGGATGGTTCTCATGATCTTGGTGAGCACTCTCGCATCGGACGTATTCTTCATGAAATCATCGATTCTGTCAGGCGGAGGGTCAAGCAACAGAACGGTAAGCGGGCGCAGCGGCATAGAGGGCGAATCTACTCACCCAGCTTGTATCGAACGGAAATCAAAGACTTCAAAGGCCTCAATGAGGATGCATTCGAGGGTCATGGGATCCGCAGAGAGAAGATAAGGGAACGTCTCGTTCCACAATTCGCTATTCTTTTTAAGGAGGGCGTAACCGATGAAACAGACAGCGTGCTCCAGTTTGGCTGCCTTCTCCGACTCGCTCTTGTACGTCTGCATGCGGAAGGCGTCCAAGTCTGTTCGGATAGCTGACTCTAACTTCTCTATATCAGAAGCAGGCCCGCCATCGGGTTTTGTGGTAAACGATTCGAGCTGACGGAAAGCCCAATCAAGTCCCAGTGCAGAAACTGAGATGGATGTCTCGTCTTCGGTACGGTAGAGCATAATCGCAGACCCATGGTACTCTAAGGAAGGTTCCAGTTCAGTTATGTTGGCTTATCGAGGAATGAAGGAGACTAGTACTCACTATGTTCTAGCACGGGTTCACCCTGCGTCACACAGTTGTCAATACCAGGATAAAACCGAAGAGTGAAAAGAGCCTCCAGTACGTACCCAGGCCATATCGCAAATATGCCTCTCCGCAGGCTTCTGACCTCCGAAGGGTCTGAAAGGAACGATGGCTTCCCCAGATATATCTATGCTCGCCGGAAGATAGGAATACACCTTCTTCTTGGTCCCGCCAATACGAACCAGATCGGAAAGCCCGTATTCTTCCCAGGAAATTTGCTCCATTTCTGTATTCTCATCGACAGAATCGTTGGCGCATTCATAGCTCCTTTTTGGGCCAGATTTCAGCCGGTTCAAGTACCCCTTTCCGTATCCGGTTGACGTCAAGGTCAAGTTCGCGAGGCAGACAGTGAACCCCAGGTCTTGGGCGATTGGAAGTAGGTGGCAGGCGAGGTATGCATCGGGTCCTTGGAGGCATTTCACACCTCTCTCGATGATCTTGGAATAATGTTTCCTCAAGACAAAGGCCACGAGAGGAACAGCGGGCACGCCTTCGCATTTGCCATTCTTCCACTTGAGAAGCATGTGACGGAGGGCTTTGACTTCGCTCGTCATATCTGGCAACGAAGGTATCAGCCAGTGAGGGAGTACAGGTTTATTTGCAGCATGAACAACTCGAAGGGTGAAGCAGAGAACGAGTTGATGAGCCGATTCAATATGCTTGACTTCGTGAGCGACGCCATCTGCGTACCAAGCGATGAAGGAGAGTGACGTTTTCGCGTTCGTGGCAACATCGACGGCCCTGCTGAGGCCTTGATGAGTTAAGGAGATCTTTCCACCCACGAAGGGCGACGGCATGATGACAACGAGGTTGGCGAAGGTCCCACTTCCCTTTGACGGCGGACCGTGAGGGCTTGGAACGTCAGTACGACAAAACTCAACGAGAACCGGTGGCACTCACTATGCAGGTCTTCGGAGGCCAGAGATGAGATAAAATGTCATTCACAATAACTTTGAGATCACTCACCGCGTGCCAGGCCGGAAGATTAACAACTTCTCAAACTCGCAATGGACCCTCTGAAAGGGAAGGATTGAGACACCCAAACGCTCGCATATCGTGCCCACCACGAGCCCTTGAACCAATTCCTTCCATTTCGTATTCATAAAATAGATATTTGCTGGTTTAACTTCCCAGGAGTCCCCAGAAGATCCCGTAGCTGCAGATATAACGCGTTCCGCGTCGTACTCCGTTACGGGGAATGTAACAGGTCCGACACCCTTGATGGTCAGAGCCGGATGGCGACCATTCGCAAGCTCATCGGACGACGAATAGAAGAAGCTGCCACTAAATTCGAACCGGCTGCAAGTTTTCCATAAACCATCCTGTAGTAAAAATTAGTTAAAAATGGTAAATGTACGCGACTGTAGACCGACCTTGAAGTCTTCGTATTTCATGGTCCTGCCACCATCGTTATCGTCTTCTGGCGTCCCGTGTGCATCCAATTCAGATTGAATGCCACAGGTCTGCACATCCATATCTGACCCGTGAGCACCATGACGCTCAGTCGAGTTGGCACCACTGGTATCGCTATCCTGTCGTTTTAAATCGCGTCCTAGAGCCATCGTTGTGAGGGATTGAATGAGAGTACGGAAAGGCCGACGCACTGTATCATGGCCCACTCTTATTCTTTGTTAGTGTGGCGAACAGAAAATGCCACAGCGGGCCTCGAGGTTTCGATAGTTGCTAGACAATGGTGGGCGAGACGCAAGGGACGTGACATGCGTGCGAAGCATTGACGCGCTACGTCACAGCGTGACAACGCGTCATTTAGAGCGACGCGTCCTTCGATCGCGACATTTCAATTTCAAGGTGTTGCTGGATTTCTTGGATCCCAACGGCTTCTGCGTCGTCAGGACAGGAAGGGTAGTCTATCTCTACCTCACCATAGGCTATGTCACTCCACGGTGATCCACAGTTAGCCGAGCATAGCCAACGCGAGAGTATTTTACCCTCGTGAGGACGAGGGTGAACAAAGCTTTGCTGTGATGGACTGGACGTTTTAGGAGAGCTTGTGGCTTGCTTCAACATACCGTACTTGGCTTTCAATGAGGTTCCTCAGCGATTTACCCAACGGCAAGTCATCTTCATCTGAGCTGTCCAAGACGTAGATCAGAAAAGGCTTCAAGTTTCTTTTTGGTGCCGTCGAATCTTCCATCCCTCGAGGACCCCATGAATCCTGTCAGGGCTGAGTTCTTCCAGGTCACCCTCCAAGTCGAGCTGCATTATGCTAGTAAGTCATATTAGAGAAGAGCGGGACGAGCCTAGATACGGAACCTTCAGGTCTCCAGGGGCGGACATAATACACCTCCCGATATCAGGAATGTCAAACAGAAAACTTCAGATGAGGAACCAAGCATCTGTGAGTGCTGCTTAAATACTTATCGTTTGCGACGTTCTGTCAAGCAAAGAGGGGGGAACGCGAACAACTTGAATCTCGGTATTCTACTAGGACACAAACCTAGAAAAGCCATCGAGAGGAAGTGAAAGCTGTTGCTAGCCTGCGACAAAGATAAGATATACTCGAGAAAGGTTTGGACCGCCAACGACAAACTACCCTTTGCAGAATCATGGGAGGTGACTGTCAATATCATTCCCAAAATCCAACCGATCTATAGCTAAGCAAATCTTTGTGCGCTGATGATGAGCCACTTAGCCCTGCGTCTGCACTGTTCTATATTTGGTTTAGCAGGACGAGAACCACCGTTTTCACCAGTTTACGTATCTAATGCACCGCACATTCAAGCTGTCTTTTTGATGGCTCGTCGAACTATGCTATGCACACGGGTGGTTCATAAAGTAACATTCTGACCATGTACATGGTTGCTATCGAAACAATCAGAAAGCAACATCACTGACGTATATGTCTTTGTATTACTGGCACTAACGAGACGGTGGCATCAGACCGGATCCCTTCAATCTGAAGCCGTCAGAACACTCAGCGCCCAAGGTTTGCACCGATATACCCGAGAATATACAATCGTCCACAGATCGCCCTCTGAGGAAACATAGTAGATAAAACATCAATCAGGATTCAGCAGAGCCGATTTCCAAGTCGAGCACTGCTGAGATCTGACCCGCCATCCAACCTACACGCTTGTATAGCTCTTTTCAGGCCTCGGTGCATAGTCCACCGTATATGAATTGAATTGAAAGGAATCCGACGTATTCTGAGTTTCTCCGCTACTCTTCTTTGGAAAAGTGATCCAAGATTTATCCGTCATAATCCTGAAAATAATCGTGACTGGCGCCAGGGCCTACGAGACGGATTGGTTGAGTTAATCGAATTCTCCCAAGAAACAAGAGAAGAACGTACGCAGAAGGTGTAAAATAGAGCGCTGACCGTGTACCAAGCAACCAAGAACTTGTCTCGGTGCGTTTTGGGAACACTATGGCCAGTCAATGCCATCACCGCGTATACGATTCCAAGGACGGTCAATGGGAGAGCAGATTCGATAAAAATAGTAACAAAGCTAGTGTAAAGTTGAAGTTCCTTTGAAGGGAATATCTTGGGAAGTCTGTAGCGCTCGCGAAGGAGGTAGAAAGAGATTAACCCTGTCGCAAGGATGTTTGTCGAGACCGTGAGCAATGTCCTAGCCGATTCAAATTTGGCGGTGCGTCTCGCATCGACCTCAAATACGAGCGCAAATACGCTGATGACTGGGCGGAGAAGAAAACATTGTCATCGTTAGCAGATAACCGCAGATTCGAGTCGTCGTCACATACCGAGTGCCGAAATCAACGTTAAGGAAGGCAATATTACAACCCACCAAGTGCGCTTCCAGATGACATAGCATCGGTACACCTGTACATTAAGGCGTCAGATCCTGAGTGCCACGGACTCCAATCGATTTAAACTCACTAGGAGAGCATCCCCAAGGACTACAGTCGCCATCGACAAGCCGGGACTCGTGAACCTCTCCCAGGACCGTCCATTCCGTTTCATACTCTCGCTAAACCCGTTCCCCGTGTTATCCGTGAAAAGAACCCCGAACAACCAAGCGGATTCCAACAATGCCGAGAGTATCGTCAGAGCCGTAATTATAAGGCTCAGGGCAATGTATCGAGTTTTACCCTTCCTGCGGTTCTTTGGGGTTTCTAAATAGACCGAGAGGCCGTAAATTGAGATGAAGAAAAGGACCCCTGGGTGACCATGGCCATTGCGTTAGTGTACGACCATCAGGGATGAACAGAAGGAACTGACCAGCTCCGAATATAGAGATGATGATGTTCGCATAAACTGCACTTGCAAAGGTGCGATTCTTCCTTTCTACTTCTTGGAGGTCAGCCATAGCAGGGAACGAGCTTGGGATGCGATGGTCTCGAAGCAGCTACGGGGCACTTTGAATTCCATTGTATCGGTCCATCTTGGATATATAGTCTGAAAATTTGATCACCGTGACTGCTGTGCAGCAGCACTCTTGAAGGCTTTAAAGCGCATTAATTACGGCGGCTGATTCTGAGCTTCTGCATTCATTAGACGTCATGATGGTTTGAGGACCTGCAACATTGACTCCTTACAGAATGATGTGTTTCGAAAGCACAGATAAGGTGATAAAGGGGGTAAATCGGATCCAGTGGCGTGACAGTCTATAAATTACCGTCATTTCCAATCATAGCATTGATAAAGATGTCGAGGAATTGCCTTGTAGGGTCATAACTCATAAGCCAAGACACAAGAATATCAGCATCAGAAGAAGCCTCGGACATTAAGCACGCCTGAAACACATTCTACCTGAGGCGCCTTTGCTCGGGTATCACGTCGGCCGCTCCTGTTGTCGTCAACTTCTCCATGAAAATCCCTGAGACAGGACATGGTACCAAGTTTAATCTCTCTGCCATGACATTCGTGTACACTGCACGGGCACCACACGGGCGGCAACATCAACCAACTAGAAGTAAATGCCTTGCAGGCAGCTAGGAGACTGCGGGGAGTAGCCATGCATGACCGACATGTTTGCCTGGCTCGAGAATGATTCCCTTGCCTCCACGTATTGACCTTGGAAACTTACACACACACGTCCTCCTCATTCTCTCCGAAAATAGAGCGATCGAGCTGCACTGCTCTTCGAAAACCTGTGCACCTACACCTGTTTCCGATGCTTCGAAATCCTCACGCGATGGGGCACAGCCGGATTCCCTGATTTCTACGGCATTCACTGATAAAGCGCGCATGGCTAATCTCGAGTTGGTGGTTGTCGTGCAGCAAGTACTTTATCCATCGCGTGGGTGTGCTGCTCCCGCTAGCCCGCTGCTCCCGGCCCCAAACTGTCCTGAGCCTCCCGCCGAGACAGGAGGGCCAACCTTCGTTATCGACGAGTCAATACTGCTTGAGGTGACCTTCGTACCTCTCTAGCGGTGGCCTTCTTCTTGCCTTCATGTCCAAAAACACAGCGCCCCTCGAGGACCCGAGAGTCCCAGTTGCAGTTGACAGTTGGAAGGTCTCCGGATCTCAAGGTGGTGACGGCAGAGTAGTTACGCGAATGTTTGGGAAAAAATGGATGGACCTCGCACATTAGATTCGAATTCCGACCTTCCGATAGTGATTCGGCATTCGGGCATTTTACACAACTTCGTTGCTTCGGCGCCACGCAGGCAACTTAAGTCCACAAATAGCAGTCTGGAGCTCCTTTAAATCCACGCACAGTCAAACCGTTAACCATCAAAGCCTTCGGTCAAACCCCAGTAGCCTGCCCGATCTCGACGGCTTCTCTTAACCCCACTCCCGTTCGACCATCCGCTCCCAGTCCCTCCAGCGACAGCCTGAACGACCTTGGTTCCAAACCCCGCTGGTGACTCAAGACTGGTCGAGGAAGTGACCTTGGTAGCTCTCGCATCCAAGTCGCCATATGCCGTTGGTGATACCTACCCCATATCAATGTCCACGTCCACTATAGCTGCTCCGAGGCCAAGTGGGAAGTCAAGGTCTTTGCATATAAGATGGAGGGTGGCTGTAGATTTTCTACTTGAGGCATCGCCACTTCCGGGAGGAGAACTTGGAGATGGTGGTGGCTGGGGCATGTGAAATGTGGGCGCGAGCCAAATCCAGCCGATGAAAACCTACACACGTTGAAATATTATAATAGTCAGAAGGGTAAAACAGGACATTGAGAACTGGTTGAAAGTATTCGTACCTGACCAACATATAACTTGATCCTAGCCTCCCTGGAAGGTTCCACAACCAATCCTCGCTGTTCAAAAACCCTTGCCGTGGTTGAATGCTCGTGAACATCCGCCGTTGTGGGCCTCGACGCAGCGGTCGTACCCAAGCAAGTTGATTCGAAATCACCGTCCACTCCTCCTTCGATTCTCTCCTTTGCAACCTGGGGAGTAGGCTTTTCGGAGACGTACGTTAGCCTCGGGTGCCTCATCCTCGCCCGCAGGGTCGCTAAGATGAATATCTCAATTTCGGTACGTTAGAGCGAGATCGCAAACCCAGGGTACTTTAAGGGTTTCACTTCAGTTATGTTGGCTTATTGAGGAGCAAAGGAAGACTAGTACTCACTATGTTCCAGCACGGGTTCCCCCTGCGTCACACAATCGTCAATACTAGGATAAAACCGAAGGACGAGAAGAGCCATTACTTCGTACCCAGGCCAAATCGGAGTATGCCTCTCCACAGGCTTCTGACTTTCGGAATCGAAGGGTCTGAGAAGAGCGATGGCTTCCCCAGATATATGTGCCATACTCGCCGGGAGACAGGAATACACCTTCCTCTTGGTCCCACCAAACGGACCAGATTGGAAAGCCCGTATTCTTCCCGAGAAATTTGCTCCATTTCTGTAATCTCATCAACAGAATCGTTAGCCTGAATGTCGCACCCGTAGCTCCTTCTTGGGCCCGGTTTTAGCCGATTCAAGTGCCCTTCTCTGTATACGGTGCCGTCAAACTCGAATTCGCGAGGCAGACAGAGGTCTTGTGCGATTAGAAGGCAGTGGCCGGCGAGGTATGCATCGGGTCCTTGAAGGCATTCATACCTCTCTCGACAATCTTGGAATAGCGCCTCCGCAAGAAAAAAGCCACGAGAGGAGTAGCGGGCATGCCTTCGCACTTCCCGTTCCTCTTTGAGAAGCATGTGACGGAGGGCTTTGACTTCGCTCGTCAGATCCGGCAACGAAGGTATATGCCAGTGCGGGTATAGGTTTGTTCGCAGCATGAACAACTCGGAGGGTGAAGCAGAGAACTAGTTGATGGGCCGATCCGATATGCTTGACTTCCGTGAGCGACGCCATCCGCATGCCATGCGATGAAGGAGAGTGACGTTTTCGCGTTCGTGGCAACATCGACGGCCCTGCTGAGGTCTCGATGAGTGAGGGAGATCGTTACACCCACGAAGGACGACGGCATGATGACGACGAGGTTGGCAGAGGTCTCACCTCCTTTTGAGTCAAATTTTGACGGCGGACCGTTCGTACTTGTACGTCAGGACAACAAAACTCAACGAGAGACGAGGGCATTTACTATGCAGGTCTTTGGAGGCCAGAATGAGATATCACGGCCTTCAAAATAATTTTGAGATCACTCACCGCGTACCAGGCCGGAAGATTAACAACTTCTCAAACTCTCAGTGGGCCCACTGAATGGGAAAGATTGAGACACCCAAACGCTCGCATATTGTGTCCACCACGAGCCCTTAACCAATACCTTCCACTTCGTATTCATGAGATAGACATTTTCTGTGTTAAATTCCCAGGAGCCACCAGAATCTCCCGTAGCTGCAGATATGATGCGTTCTGCATCGTACTCGATGCGACTGTAGACCGACTTTGAGGTCTTTGCAGACCATGCCCGCCACCATTGTTATCGTCTCCTGACATCCCTTGGGCATCCACTTCCGAGTGACTGCCAAAGGTCTGAGCATCCATATCTGACCCGGGAGCACCATGACACTCAGTCGGGTCAGCACCGCTGGTATCGCTATTCTGTCCTTTCTAATCGCGTCCTAGAGCCATAGGTTGTGAGGGATTGAAGGAGAGTAAGGAAAGGGCGACGACCGTATCATGGCCCACTCATATTCTTTGTTAGTGTGACGGACAGAAAATGCCACAGTGGCCTCGAGGTTTCGATAGTGCATGATGAAGCCAGACAATGGTGGGTGCGGAGGCGCAAGGGACGTGACATGCGTGTGAAGCATTGACGCGCTACGTCACGGCGTGACAACGCGTCATTTAGAGCAACGCGTTTGAGTGAAGTTCTTTGAAAACCCACAATTGATGAAACAAAGTCGCGCAAAAATGAGTGCAATCTAAGGAAATCACTTGAACTCAGGTGATCGGCAAAATATGGGAGCAATCCGGTTGAATTTTGTTTCAATAGTATGAGTGTCCATAAAGGTAACGGCGAAAGCAACCCTTACCCTGCCTTACTGCTGCCTCAGAAAGAGTTCAGCCAAGAAATGAGAGAAAAAGAGGCAAAAAGATTAAAGAACTGAACGCACCGTATCATCGACCATATATTTCGTGTCCGGACCGACCTCAACTGTCGCTTGGAACGAGGTACTCCATCAATCCCAGGCCCTTTCCGCGCCAGGGATGAATTGTCCTTTGCGAGAGGAGAGATCTGGCCTCGGACAAAAGCTGCGATCAGGAGGTTCCAATTTCCTATTTAAATTGCTGAATTTCTTGGATCCCACTGCCTTCGCGTCGTCAGGTTCGCTTCAACATAACGTACTTCGGTTTCAACGAAGTCCCTCAGCAATTCCCCCGACAGCAAGTCATCGTTTCTCAACTGTCCAGGACGTGGATTAGGAAAGGCTTCACGTTTATTTCCCGATAGCGCCGGGTCTTCCATCCCTCCTGAGCCTCCTGAATCCTGTCAGGGTCGACTCCTTCTTCCAAGGCAGCCTCCAAGTCGAGCTGTATTATGGTGGCAGGTGAGGTCCGAGAAGGGACAGACAAACCGAGATACGAAGCATCCGGGAGTGCTGCTTGAATGTCTGAAAGATCGTTTGAGACGTTTCATCAAGAAAAGAGGTTGCCAACAACTTAAAATTCGGCTTTCTACTGCGAGATAAACCTGGGAAAGCCATCAAGAGGAAGTGAAAACCGGTGCCAGCCTGCGACAAAGATAAGATATACTAAACAAAGGTTTGGAGCACCAATGACAAACCAACCTTTCCACCCAAAATCATGGCCCGAGGCAACCGTTGATATCATTTCCGAAAATCCTACCGAAAGGGTCAAGGAATGACCTAAGCAAACCTTTTTGTGCACTCATGATGAACCACATAACTGTCTCTGCCAACTGTTCGATACGTATCTGAGTATGTAGGTACCATTTCATTGACCCCCCGCCTTCGTGATATGCTGGCTCATACTACTTATCACCTGTTTACGTATCCAATGCAACGCGCTCTGTCTTTTGACGGCTCAGCGTCGAACGATGTACTTGGTTGCTGTCGAAACAATCAAAGACCAACACCACTGAAGTTTATGTCTCTATGTCACAATGGTGGCGTCAGACTGAGTCCCTTGAAACTGAAGCTGTCAGGTACCTCAGCTCCCAAGGTTTGCATCAATACCCGGGAATATATAATTGTCTACAGATTGTCCCAAGAGCCATAGTATATAGAATATCAATCAGCAGCTGAGCCAATGTACAAGTCGAGCCCTGCTCTAAGATCCGACCCGTCAGCTAACCTACACGCTCGTATCGCGCTTTCCAGGCTTCAGTTCATTCCCCGACGGTTGGGTAGACGACGATTCCGCCGGATGTGAAACGAATTTGAAAGAAGGGGACGTTTTCTCAGTTGCTCCGCTACTCGTCTTTGGAAAGCTGACCCAAGATTTACCCGTCACAATCCTGAAAATAATCATGACTGGCGCCAGGGCCTACGAGGCGCATTGGTTGAGTTAACCGAATTCCTCCGAGGAACAAAAAAANGAACGTACGCAGAAGGCGAAAAAGAGGGCGCTGACCGTGTACCAAGCAACCAAGAACTCATTCGGGTGCGTTTTGGGAACAGCAGACAATCCCATCGCGCCGTATATGATTCCGAAGACGCTCAACGGGAGAGCAGATTCGATGAAAATTGCAACAAAGCCAGTGTAAAGTTGAAGTTCCTTTGAAGGGAATATGTTGGGAAGTCTGTAGCGCTCGCGAAGGAGGTAGAAAGAAATTAACGCTGTCGCAAGGATGTTTGTTGAGACCGTGAGCAGTGTCCTAGCCGGTTCGAATCTGGTGTTGCGTCTCGCATCGATCTCAAATATGAGCGAAAATACGCTGGTCACTGAGCGGAGGAGGGAATATTGTCATGGTTAGCAGACAGCGACAGATTCGAGTCGTGGTCGCATACCGATTGCCGCAACCAATGTTAAGGAAGGCAAAATTACAACCCACCAAGTGCGCTTCCAGACGACATAGCATCGGTACACCTGTCAAGCGAGGCGTCAGACCCTAAGTGCCATGGACTTCCATCGGTTCAAGCTCACTAGGAGAGCATCCCCAAGGATCACAGTCGCCATCGACAAGGCGAGACTCGTGAACCTCTTCCAAGACCGTGCGTTTCTGTTCATACTCTCTCTAAACCCGTTTCCCGAGGTATCCGTAAAAAGAGCCCCGAACATCCAAACGGAATCCAGCGATGTCGTAAATACCGTCAGAGCCGTGATTATAAGGCTCAGCACAATGTATCGAGTTTTGCCCTTCCTGAGGTTCTTTGGGGTTTCTAGATAGACCGAGAGACCGTAAGTTGACATGAAGAAAAGGACCCCTGGGGTGACCATGACCATTGCATCAGTATGCGATGAAGCCAAAATTAGGGACGAAAAGGGGGAACTGACCAGCTCCGAATATAGAGATGGTGGTGTTCGCATAAATTGCACTCGCAAGAATGCGATTTTTCCTTTCTGCTTCTTGAAAAGGATCAGCCATGGCAGAGAACGATCTTGGGATGCGATGGTTTCGAAGCAGTTACGGGGCACTTTGAATTCCATTGTATCGGTCCATCTCAACACTCTTGAAGGCTTGAAAGCGCATGAATCATGATCGTTTGAAGATGACTTGGAACATTAACTCCTTATCGAATGATGTGTTTCGAAAGCATAGTCACAGGTGGTCAGGCGAGTAAGTCGGATCCAGCAGCGTGCGCGTGACAGTCTATTCCGTGTAAGTTCAGTCATTACCCTTACACACCGTCATTTCCGATTATAGTATTGGATGAAAATGTCAAGAGATCCCCTTGTGGGGTCATAGCGCTCCCCAAAAAGATACTAGTGACATTGCTAGAATATCAGCATCAGAAGAAGCCTTGGACGTTAGGCCTGAAACACATCCTGCCTGTCGTCCGGAAGTAGGTCGTCCGGAAGTAGTAGGGGTTTAATGGGCGCAGAAGCAGATAGTAGGCGCCCTTTTATCCGTCCAAGGTATGCGTTAACCTCCCCACGGAGATCCCTGAGATGGGACATGGTATTAAGCTGACTATCTGCTATTAGCCAGGCAATCAAGAGATCGCGGGGAGTAACCATGCACGCTCGCCTGGCTTGAGGAGGATGATACTTGCTGATAGAATGCCCATAGCGAATCTCGAGTTGGCGGTTGTTGTCGTGCAGCAATTATTTTATCCATCGCGTGGGTGTGCGGCTCCCGCTAGCCCACCGCACCCGGCCCCAAACCGTCAGGAACAAGATGAAGGGTAGCTGTATGTTTTCTACTTGAGGCATCGCCGTTGCCGATGACAGAACCTGTGGATGGTGGTGGCTGGGGCATGTGGAATGTGGGCACGAAACAGATCCAGCCGATGAAACCAGAAAGCCTCGGGAATGAGATCTCCGACTCACCGGCTCAGGTGAGGAGAGTTGGTTCGGCATTTGCCGATCCCCTGCGCACCCTGGTCCCGCCCTGTGCCGCCCAAGGCCTGAAAGCTTAGCGCTAAGTAATAGACCCCCGCGATGTGAGATATTCGGTTCCCGCCATTGTTGTATTGAGGAAGGCGAATGCTTTTGCAGGCCTACATTGCGGGTGATGTGGTGGTGCTGGCGGCGGTGAGGATATCGTCAACGGCGGCCAGTGGCCCTCACTGGAATTCCTCACATATACCTACCGAGGAGCCCACCAATGTGACACAGCCATATTTGATAATGCTTGACAATAGCAACCTGGCGACATTGTCGGTGCCCAAAGCGGGGGGGGGGGGGGGGGGGATGCTGAAGAGGCCACCCAATGAAAGTACTTTACACCCCTTCTCCCCGGCCGGCATGGTTACCCGCCTAATGCAATCACCTCCCAGCTTTCTATCGAAGCTCACGATTGTCATGGGCTTTGTGCTGAGTATTATCCTCCCTATGGCAGCTCATTCGCTGGCTCCAACGTCATCCAACAATGAGTACATCTCGAGCTCCCTCACGTAGTGTAGTACCAAGCTCGAGCACTGGGGTACTTATCAACAGGACATATTGTAATTATCTACCCCTGATACTCTCAGCGTTCTCTGGACCCTCGTTATTCCATATCTTGCCTGCCATGATGGCAGCTCAATGGATCTCAAACAAGCACCCACATCCGACTCATGAGTCGGAGATCTCATTTCCGGGGTGTCCTCGATGAAACCTACACACGTTGGAAAATTAGTCAGAAGGGTAAAACGGGACATCAAGAAGTGATTGAAAGTCTTTGTACCCAATTTGTACGACCATCGTACAACTTGATCCTTCCCTAGAAGCTTCCACAATCAATCCTCGCTGTTCGATATCTTTTGCCGCGGTCGAATGCTCGTGACCATCCGCCGTTGTAAGCCTCGATGCAGCGGTCGTACCCGAGTAAGTTGATTCGAACTCGTCGTCCGCTCCTCCTTCAACTCCCTCCTTTGCAGCTTGGAGAGTAGGCTCTTCGGAGATAACGTTGATCGCAAATGCCACATCCCCACCCATAGGGTCGCTAACACCCTTCCCAGCCTCCAGTTCCTCCTTCTCAGAGTCCTGAGGAACCCGTTTCTCACTAACCAGCTTCAACGCGTACGCCACCACACTCCAATCCTCCTTCGTCTTCCCGTCCGCCTTGGCAGTCTCCGCAACCCCGAATTTGGCAACACTCTTCGCCATCTTTTCCTTATCCCACTTTCCTTGCTCGTCAAATAACAATTTGAGCTCTCCGTCGAGGTCCGCGATGCTACTCCCATCTTATTGGCCAGGGACAAGCTTGTGATTAGGACCCGAACAGCCCATAGCTCGCATCTTGGCCTCCCAATCCTCCAAAAACTCTACCAAGGCGTCATTATACCGCGCAATAGACGCCTAGAGTTTGTTAGAACCTTGTGCGAATGATGCAGCAGTGTCGGTGGTATCTTTGGGTCTCGGAGAAGTAAGTGACGCCAATTTCTTCTTTTTCAATGAAGGAGACAACGACGAAAGGGATTCTTCTTCTTCGGGGCTAGTTTCGACTTTCGTTTGTTTCTATACTCTACGGCTTTATCGAGCACCGCATTCGCTGCACGGACGATGTTGACCTTCACCCCTTTCAGCTGACGCATCTGTACGGTGATCCTTGTTATCCGAACGAGGCACTTAGGATTCAGTCCTGTCCGTACGAATTCATCAATAAATAACAGGTGCACTCCGAGAAGACGTGATTCGACATACTGGGTGCGTTGATATTCTTCGATATATCCCTCGGCTCCTCCCCACCAAGAATCAACACTCGATGACACAATCACCTCCTCTGACGAGGAATCGACACTCCCTGTTTCTGTTTCTTCTGAACTTTCCTATCCCTACTCCCAATGGCCCTCGTTGCTAGGTCCTTCAGACCACCTTCCGACGACGTACTCTAGGCCTGAGGAGGAAGGGAAGACTCTTCATCCTCTTCAACGTATGCAAATCCAATCCAACCTTCAATGTATCCGTAAGATATCGTTCAGAATTCACTCCAGAAGGCAGAAAGCGTATATCTGAAGGGAGTAGCCTTCACATTGATCTATAAGACCGATCCGTCTGGCGCTCTAAACGAAGCTTCAGTTCATAAGTTCAACTAAATCTCAATTCCCTTAAATTTTGTACATCTTATAAAATTCTGGTCTGTAGAAGAGAGATCAAATAAGCAAGCTTTTGGAGGTGCAGTTGAGAGATTAATTGTTGGGTGTCTATACGGCCTGCTGGGGCACGTCCATGGTGGTTCGAAGACAACCTGAATTTCAGCACTTCGCGGTCTTGGATCAAAGTCTGGTGTCGTAGAATTAGCCAAACATCATCGTGCCCTTGGTAGCGCGACAGACCGACTTCAAAAAGGAATACTGCAATATCAATTACAGCTATAGATATCCCAGTCCGAGTGGTGTACATCACAGATGCGGGGGGAACATGCGTCTACCACAAAGCATTCTCTTCAGAGCCTACGTGCCCATCGATTGAATAAACGACGATTCAGCCGGATGTGAAACGAATCTCAAAGATTCCAACGTTTTCCCGCTGCTCGTCTTTGGAAAGCAGACCCACGATTTACCCACCGTAACCCTGAAAATAATCATGACTGGCGCCAGGGCCTACGAGACCGGTTAGTTTAGTTAACCGCATTCGTCCAAGGAACAAGGAAGGAACTAACGCAGAAGGTGAAAAACAGAGCGCTGACGGTGTACCAAGCAACCAAGAACTTCTCTGAGTGCGTTTTGGGAGCACCAGTCAATGCCATCGCCCCGTATATGATTCCAACGACGCTCAACGGGAGAGCGGATTCGATCAAAATGGCAACAACGCCGGTGTAAAGTTGAAGTTCCTTTGGAGGGAATAGGTGGGAAAGTCTGTAGCGCGCACGAAGGAGGTATAAGGAGATTAAACCTGTCGCAAGGATGTTTGTCGAGACCGTGAGCAATGTCCTAGCCGATTCAAACTTGAAAGAGCGTCTCTCATCGAGCTGAAATACGAGCGCAAATACGCTGGTGACTGAGTGCGGCAGAGAACATTGTCATCGTTAGCAGACAGCCACAAATTCGAGTCGTGGTCGCATACCGAGTGCCGCAATCAACGTTAAGGAAGGCAAGATTACAACCCACCAAGTGCGCTTCCAGATAACGTAGCATCGGTACACCTGTGAATTAAGGCGTCAGACCCTGAGTGCAGCGGACCCCCATCAATTTAAACTCACTAGGAGAGCATCCCCAAGGACTACAGTCGCCATCGACAAGCCGGGACTCATGAATCTCTCCCAGGACGGTTCATTCCGTTTCATACTCTTAATAAACCCGTTCCCCGAGTTATTCGTGAAAAGAACTCTGAACAACCAAGCGGATTCCAGCGATGATGAGAGTACCGTCAGAGCCGTAATAATAAGGCTCAGGGTAATGTATCGAGCTCTGCCCTTCCTAAGGTCCTTTGGGGTTTCTAAGTAGATCGAGAGACTGTAAGTTGACATGAAGAAAAGGATCCCTGGGGTGATCATGACCATTGCCTCAGTATACAATGAATCTGAAATTAGGGACGACATAGTGGCACTGACCGGCTCCGAACATAGAGATGGTGATGTTCGCGTAAACTGCACTTGCCAAATTGCGATTTTTCCTTTCTGCTTCTTCAAAGAGGCTAGGCATGGCAGAGAACGAGCTTGGGATGCGATGGTTTCAAAGCAGTTTACGGGGCACTTTGAGCTCCATTGTATCCGTTCATCTTAAGTTAAACAGTGCCCAATATTTGATCACTCCCGTGCAGTAGCACTCTTCGAGCTTCAAGCCACAAAGCGCATCAATCACAGTTGCAGAGCTTCTACGTTCATCAGAAGTCATGATATGATGGCTTGAAGACAGACGAACATTAACGCCTTGCCGAATGATATGATTCGAAAGCATAGCTGAAGGTAATCAGGCGAGTCAATTGGATCCAGTGTCGTCTGAAGGCCATTTCCAACCGTTATACAAATCAACGATGTCGAGACACTCTGTCCCTTGTGGGATCGCAGGCCTCTCCAAAAGATACAGGAGACATCCCCAAAATTTCAGCATCAGAAGAAGCCTTGAACGCTAGGCTTGGATGAGATTCTGCCTGTTGCGCGGAGGTAGTAAGCATATAATCCAAGGAAACGGGCCCTGAAGTAGATCGCGGACGAGGATCGCGCGGAAGCAGATAGTAAGTGCCCTTTGGGTATCACTGGTAGTAGAGGTGCGCCTGTTTGCAATATGCGTCAACCTCTCCCTGGAAATCCCTTAGACAGGACATGCCAACAATTTGAATCTGACTATCTGCCATAACATTCGCGTACAGTGCGCGGGCAGCCACACTAGCCAGGCCCTCGGGAGATCGTGGGGGGTAGATGATTCCCACCCCTCCACGTCCTCCTCCACGTCCTCCTCATTCTGCCCGAAATAAAAGCGATCGAATCGCACTGCCCCTCCAAAAACCAGTGCATCTACACCTGTTTCCTATGCTACCAATTCCTCACGCTGTCGGGCACGGCCGGATTCCTTGATTTCTACGACACTTACTGATAGAATGCCTATGGCTGTTCTCGAGTTGATAATCGTTGTCGTGCAGCAAGTATTTTCATCTACCGCGTGGGTGTGCGGCTCTCGCTATTCTACCGCTCCTGACCCTAAACCGAACCTCCCGCCGGGACATCCTGCCCACCCTTTGTCAATGTTCCCGACGAGTCGATACTGCTCGAGGTAGTGACCTTCGTACCTCTTTGGCGGTAGCCTTTTTCTTACCTTATGCCCAATGACACGTCACCCCTCAAGGACCTTTCCGAGAATCCCAGCTGGAGTTGACAGTTGGAAAGGATTAACCTGAGAAGATTTGAAGATCTCTAAAGATGGCAACAACCTGAACGGAGTTACGCGAATGTTAAAAAAAGGATGTACCTTGCACATCAGATTCGAATTCCAATTTTCCAACAGTGATTCGACATCCGTGTATTTTACAACCTCGTTTCTTCGACACCACGAAGGGTTCATAGGTTTAAAAATAGCAGTCTCAAAGTCCTTCAGATCCACATCCATTGGAAGCAGTCAACCGTTAAAACCTTCGGCCCGTCAAACCCCAGTAGCCTGCCCAATCTCGACGGCCTCTCTTAACCCCACTCCAGTTTGACCATCCGCTCCCAGCCCTCCAGCAACAGCCTGGCCGACCTTGGTTCCAGACCCTGCCTGTGACTCGAGGCTGGTCGAGGAAGTGACCTTGGTAGCTCTCGCATCCAAGTCGCCATATGCCGTTGGTGATACCCACTCCATATCAATGTCAACGTTCACTATAGCCGTTCCCAGGCCAAGTGGAAAGTCAACGTCTTTGCGTTTAAGATGGAGGGTGGCTGAAGATTTTCTACTTGAGGCATCGTCTCTGCCGGTGATAGAACCTGTAGATGGTGGTGGCTGGGGCATGTGGAATGTTGGCACGAACCACAATTCAGCACTCATGCATTTTACAACTTCGTTACTTCGACGCCACGCAAAGTTCACAAGTTTTACAAATAGCAGTCTCAAAGTCCTTTAGATCCACGTCCATTGAAATCGAAGCAGTTGATCATCAAAACCTTCGGTCAAACCCCAGTAGCCTGCCCGATCTCGACGGCCTCTCTTAACCCCACCCCCGTTCGACCATCCGCTCCCAACCCTCTAGCGACAGCCTGACCGACCTTAGTTCCAAACCCCGCGTGTGACTCGAGGCTGGTCGAGGAAGTAACCTTGGTAGCTCTCGCATCCAAGTGGCCACATGCCGTTGGTGATACCCACTCCATATCAATGCCAATGTCCACTATAGCCGTTCCAAGGCCAAGTGGAAAGTCAATGTCTTTGCGTGTAAGATGGAGGGTAGCTGTAGATTTTCTACTTGAGGCATCGCCGCTGCCGGTGATAGAACCTGCAGATGGTGGGCACGAACCACATCCAGCCGATCGCGATGAAAACCTACACAGGTTGAAGAATTGGTCAGAAGGGTGAAACGGGACATCAAGAAGTGATCGAAAGTCTTCGTACCTGACCGACGCATAACTTGATCCTAACCTCCCTCGAAGCTTCCACAACCAATCCTCGCTCCTCGATCTCTTTTGCCGTGGTTGAATGTTCGTGACCATCTACAGTTGTGAGCCTCGACGCAGCGGTCGTACCCAAATAGGTTAATTCGAAATCGTCGTCCGATACGGCGTTAATCTCGGGTGCCTCATCCTCACCCGCAGGGTCGCTAACACCCTTCCCAGCCTCCGACTCCTTTTCCTCAGAGTTCTTACGCACCCGTTTATCACTGACCAAATTCAACGTATACGCTATCACACTGTTCTCCTCTCTGTCCTCCTTCTTGGTCTTCCCATCTACCTTGGCCGTCCCCACAACCCCAAACTTGGCGAAACTTGTCACCATCTTCTCCTTATCCCACTTTCCTTCCTCGTCGAATAACAATTTGAGCTCTCCATCGCGGTCACTCCCTTCTTACTGGCCAGGGACAGGTTTGCGATTAGGACCCGAACAGCCCATAGTTCGCTTCTTGGCCTCCCAATCCTCCAGGAAGTCGACCAAGGCGTCGTTATACCGGGCAATGGAGGCCCAGAGTTTGTTAGAGCTTTCTGCGAACGACGCCGCAGTGTCGGCGGTATCTTTGGGGCTCGGAGAAGCAAGTGACGCTGATTTATTCTTTTTCAATGAAGAAGATGATGACGAAGGCGATTCTTCCTCCGGGCTAGGTTTCGACTTTCGTTTGCTCTTATACTCTACGGCTTGATCGAGCACCGCGTTCGCTGCACGGACGACGTTGATCTTCACCCCTGTCAGCTCGCGCATCTGTACTGTGATACTTGTTATGCGAACTAGGGCTTGGGATCCAGTCCTGTCCGAACGAATTCATCACTAAATAAAGGGTGCACTCCGAGGAGATGTGATTCGACGTACCGGGTGCGTTAAGATTCTTAAGTTTATTCCTTGGCTCCTCCCGACCAAGATGCAACGCTCAATAACACAACCACCTCTGACTAGGAACAGACACCCTATTTTTTCTTCTTCTGAACTTTCCCATCCATACTCCCAATGTCCCCATTGCTAGGTCCTTCAGACCACCTTCCGACGACGTACTCTGTGCCTGAGGAGGAAGGGTAGGCTTCATCCTCTTCGACGTATGCAAATCCAACACGCCCTCCAATGCATTCGTAAAAGATCGTTCAGAATTCACTCCAGAAGGCAGAAATCGTATATCTGGAGGGAATGGTCTTCACATTGAGCTTTAAAACTCGATCCGTCTGGCGCCCTAAACGAAGCTTCAGTTCATGAGTTCAGCTATACCTCAATTCCCTTACATTTTTGCACATCTCGCGAAATTCTGGGCTACATAGAAGAGAGCTCAAACGACCAAGCTTTCGAAGGTGCATCTGAGAGATTGAATGTTGGAGGTGTCCATACGACCTGCTGGGGCGTAGAATACTGTTGATCTGGGCGCGTCCATGGTTGTTTGAAGACAACCCATAGACAACCTATCCCTCGGATCAAAGTTTGGTTTGGTACAGTTAGCCAAACACATCGCGACTAAGTTGGTGACCAAACGTCAAAAGGGAATAATACAATATAAATTACAGCAATAGATATTCTAGTCGTGTACATCACAGATGCGAAGAGAACATACGTCTACCATGAAGCACTCTCCTCAGAGCCTATGTGTTCGACGATTGAATAAACGACGATTCAGCCGTATGTGACTGAGCGAATTTCAAAGAATCCAACATTTTCGCGCTGCTCGTCCTTGGAAAGCTGACCCAAGATTTACCCGTCGTCACCCTGAAAATAATCATGACCGGCGCCAGGGCCTACAAGATGGATTAGTTTAGTCAACCGAATTCGTCCAAACAACAAGAAAGGAACGTACGCAGAAGGTGTAAAATAGAGCGCTGACCGTGTACCAAGCAACCAAGAACTTCTCTCGGTGCGCTTTGGGAACACTATGGCCAGTCAATGCCATCGCCCCGTATATGATCCCAAAGACGCTCAACGGGAGAGCAGATTCAATCAAAATGGCAACAACGCCAGTGTAAAGTTGAAGTTCCTTTGAAGGGAATATGTAGGAAAGTCTGTAGCGCGCACGAAGGAGGTAGAAAGAGATCAACCCTGTCGCAAGGATGTTTGTCGAGACCGTGAGCAATGTCCTAGCCGATTCAAACTTGACGGTGCGGCTCGCATCGACCTCAAATACGAGCGCGAATACGCTGATGACTGGGCGGAGAAGAAAACATGATCATCGTTAGCAGATAGCCGCAGATTCGAGTAGTGGTCGCATACCGAGTGCCGTAATCAAGGTTAAGGAAGGCAAGATTACAACCCACCAAGTGCGCTTCCAGATAACGTAGCATCGATACACCTGTGAATTAAGGCGTCAGACCCTGAGTGCCACGGACCCCCATCAATTTAAACTCACTAGGAGAGCATCCCCAAGGACTACAGTCGCCATCGACAAGCCGGGACTCGTGAACCTCTCCCAGGAGCGTCCATTCCTTTTCATACTCTCGCTAAACCCGTTTCCCGAGTTATCCGTAAAAAGAACCCCGAATAGCCAAGCGGATTCGAGCAATGTCGAGAGTACCGTCAGAGCCGTAATGATAAGGCTCAGGGCAATGTATCGAGTTCTGCCCTTCCTGTGGTTCTTTGGGGTTTCTAAATAGACCGAGAGGCCGTAAATTGAGATGAAGAAAATGACCCCTGGGGTCACCATGGCTATTGCGTCAGTGTACGACCATCAGGGATGAACGGGGGGAACTGACCAGCTCCGAATATAGAGATGATGATGTTCGCATAGACTGCACTTGCAAAAATGCGGTTTTTTCCTTTCTATTTCTTGGAGGTCAGCCATAGCAGGGAACGAGCTGCGGATGCGATGGTTTCGAAGCAGTTACGGGGCGCTTTGAATTCCATTGTATTGGCTCACCTTGGATTAATAGTACGCCAATTTGATCACGCCTGTGGAACAGCACTCTTCAAGGCTTAGAAGCGCATTAATCCCAGCTGTGGAGCTCCTACATTCATCAGATGTCATGATAGTTTTAAGACAGAAGATTTGGAACACTAACTCATTACCGAATCATATATTTCGAAAGCATAGCTGAAGGTAATCAGGCGAGTAGTTTGGATTCAGTGGCGTCTGTAGGTTACCCTCATTTCTAAGCGTAATACAAGTCAGCGGTCGAGACATTATGTTTATTGTGGGATCACAGGCCTCTCTAAAAGGTACTGGAGATATCCCTAAATTATCAGCATCGGAAGAAGAAGCCTTGGACATCAGGCATGTCTGAAACACATTCCCCCTCTTGCGCGGAGGTAGTAGGGATTTAAATCAAGGAACAGGGTGTCACTGCGGGACCGCTGCGGTGATTCCAGCTGTGGCATCTTGAGCACTTGATGTTAGACAGACTCTGTATAATCTCTTTGTTTTCAACATGGTTTTGATGGACCCATGACCGATACATCGTCCAATGCCTACACGATGGAATTTCTTTGTAACTCCTGCGGGAATCAAGGTGGCATCGGCGTCGCATGAGTTTCTCTGGGGACATGTATTGTGTAGACGAAGACAAAGAAGATGGGACTGAAAGGCACATTTGAGATACATGGAGGAAAAATAGACCTATTTTTTGTGTCTTTGACCAATGACTACACAAAAGTGGAATCTGGGTAAAAGAGAGTCTATCTGCCAAAATGTGAACACGATGACAAACGGAGAATCACCCGAGCGGTTCTGCAGTGTGTGGAAGCAGGCATGGGCGCGGAAGCAGATGGTATGCGCCATTTGCGTGGGTATCACTGCTTGGGGTATTCGTCAATCTCTCCATAATTATTCCTGACACAGGACATGGTACCAAGTTGAATCTGACTATCTGCCTTGACACTCACGTACAGTGCACGGACAGCAACACTAGCCAGGCAAAAATAAATACCTTGCAGGCAGTCATTAGATCGCGGGGGATAATCCATGACCTGCGTGTTTGCCTAGCTCGAGGAGGATGATTCCCTCGCCCGCACATCCTCCACATTCCCTCCGAGATCAAAGCTATCGAGTTGCACTGCCCGTCCGAAAACCAGTGCATCTGCACCCATTTCCGATGTTCTGAAATCCTCACGCGGCGGGGCACGGCCGGACTCCTTGATTTCTACAGGACTTACTGATAGAGTGACCATGGCTGTTCTCGAGTTAGCCATAGAATCGTTGTTGTGCAGCAAGTACTTCATCCATCCCATGGGTGTGCGGCTCCCGCTGTCCCACCACTTCTCAACCCAAACCGTCCCGGACCTCCCGCCGAGACATCCTGGCCAACCTTTGTTCCCGACGAGTCGATACTACTCGAGGTAGTGATCTTAATACCTCTTTAGCAGTAGCCTCCTTCTTGCCTTCATGCCCAAACACACGTCGCTCCTCGAGGACGCTTCCGAGAATCCCGGCTGGAGTTGACAATTGGAAGGGATTACCTCAAGGAAGATCTGAAGATCCCTAAAGATGGTGACGGCAGAGGAGTTAAGCGAATGTTTTGGGAAAAGATGGATGTACCTTGCACATTAAATTCTAATTCCAATTTTCCAACAGTGATTCAGCATTCGTGTAATTTACAACTTCGTTACTTCGACGCCACGCAAAGTTCACAAGTTTACAAATAACAGTGTCAAAGTCCTTTAGATCCACGTCCATTGAAATTGAAGCATTTGACCATCAAAACCTTCGATCAAACCCCAGTAGCCTGTCCGATTTCGACGGCCTCTCTTAACCCCACTCCAGTTTGACCATCCGATCCCAACCCTCCAGCGACAGCCTGACCGACCTTGGTTCCGAGCCCCGCTTGCGACTCGAGGCTGGTCGAGGAAGTGACCTTGGTAGCTCTCGCATCCAAGTCGCCATACGCCGTTGGTGATACCCACTCCATATCAATGTCAACGTCCACTATAGCCGTTCCAAGGCCAAGTGGGAAGTCAACATCTTTGCGTGTAAGATGGAGGGTGGCTGTAGATTTTCTATTTGAGGCATCGCCACTACCGGTGATAGAACCTGTGGATGGTGGTGGTTGGGGCATGTGGAATGTGGGCACGAACCACATCCAGCCGATGAAAACCTACGAACGTTGAAAAGTTAGTCAGAAGGGTAAACGGGACATCAAGAAGTGATTGAAAGTCTTCGTACCTGACCAACGTATAACTTGATCCGAACCTCCCTAGAAGCTTCCACAACCAATCCTCGCTCCTCGATCTCTTTTGCCGTGGTTGAATGTTCGTGACCATCGACAGTTGTAAGCCTCGACGCAGCGGTCGTACCCGAGTAAGTTGATTCGAAATCATCTTCCGCTCCTCCTTCGAATCCCTCCTTTGCAGCTTGGGGAGTAGGCTCTTCGGAGACGACGTTAATCTCGGGTGTCTCATCCTCACCCGTAGGATCGCTAACACCCTTCCCAGCCTCGGACTCCTTTTCCTCAGAGTCCTTGGGCACCCTTTTATCACTAACCAGCTTCAACGTATACGCCACCACGCTGCTTTCCTCTCCGTCCTCCTTCTTGGTCTTCCCATCTACCTTGGCCGTCTCCACAACCCCAAACTTGGCGAAGCTCTTCACCATCTTCTCCTTATCCCACTTTCCTTCCTCGTCGAATAACAATTTGAGCTCTCCGTCGAGGTCCGCGATGCTACTCCCGTCTTGTTGGCCAGGGATAGGTTTGTGATTAGGTCCCGAACAGCCCATAACTCGCGTCTTGGCCTCCCAGTCCTCTAGGAAGTCGACCAAGTTGTCGTTATACCGCGCAATAGACGCCCAGAGTTTGTTAGAGCCTTGTGCAAACGATGCAGCAGTGTCGGCGGTATCCTTGGGGCTCGGATCAGCGAGTGACGCGGATTTCTTCTTTTTCAATGAAGAAGATGAAGACGAAGGGGATTCTTCTTCGGGGCTAGGTTTCGACTTCCGCTTGTTTTTATACTCTACGGCTTTATCGAGCACTGCGTTCGCCGCACGGACAATGCTGATCTTCACCCCTTTCAATTCGCGCATCTGTACTGTGATCCTTGTTATCCGAACGAGGGGCTTGGGATCTAGTCCTATCCGAACGAATCCATCGATTAATAAAAGGTGCACTCCGAGAAGACGCGATTCGACATACCGGGCGTGGTAAGGTTCTTGAATATATCCCTCGGCTCCTCCCCACCAAGGATCAACGCCCAATAATACAACCACCTCCTCTGACTCGGAATCGACACGCCCTGCTTCTGTTTCTTCTGAGCCTTCCCATCTCCACTCCCAGTAGCCCCCGTTACCAGGTCCTTCAGACCACCTTCCGACGACGTACTCTGTGCCGAAGGGGGGAGGGAAGGCTTCATCCTCTTGGACGTATGCAAATCCAACACACCCTTCAATGCATCCGTGAACGATCGTTCAGAATTCGCTCCAGACGGCCGGACTCCAGCGGCTGCAGCGGTACTAGTGATAGTCGACTCCGATTCGAGCGACAGCACGGTAGGCGAAGCGACTATCGTCATCGGCGGACCCGACTCATCATAGAGAGGCTTGGTATCCGACCCTACAGCACCATGTTTGCCTTGGAAGAAGTGCGATCGGTTTAGATGGGTTTCTGAATTGGTAGTCCCAACGGTCTCCTGATCTCCCAGCTCTGCAGGGATTTGGTCTACGACTTGGTGCATACGCCCCGCGGCTGTTGGGGCTGTCAAGGCAGGGTTTGGGGTCCCCGTGAGTGTGAGGAGGTACGAGCAGGCTACGGTTCCCGAGCGGCCTTTCCCAGCTGTTGGATATGGTACGAAAGGTTGATCATCAGAACGATATAGGACAACGAGGAGAAAGAGGAGAAAGACGCACCTTTACAATGGATAACCGCCACCCTATCCGGCGCTCCATCGAGCCACGCGTGCATCTCCCTCGCTACGAGGGGCAACAAAGCAAGCGGCGGAGCACTACATCGTAATAATAGCGGGAGTAGCAGTAGCAGCCAACATAGCAACACGATATAAAAAAACAGCCCAGCCATCTCGTAAGCGCCCACTCTCATAACGATCTCTCCGCTAAACTAAGCAGATCCCACTCACTGATGATCAGGAAACGGAAACCTCGTAACCCTCCCCTCAAATACACTCTTCTCATACCCATTCTCCCTCAACGGACAGAGATTAAACACCCAATAATTCTTCCCATGCCGATGATCCAAAAACTTCTTCGCATCCTGCCTTCTATTCCTATAGAGCCCCTCGAACCCGGCTGCTGGGTACCCCATGATGATGACCCGAGGTGTAATATACACCAGGTCGAGCTCGAGGTTTAGAGCCGAGTCGGTGAATCGCGCTTTGGGTCCAGAGACCAGTCGACGGATGAAGTCGCCCATGGTGAGCGGTTGGTGGTTGGAGAGAAAGGTAGCTGGGGCAGAGTGGGGGTGACGTCATTTTTATACTTATCACTAAAGATTTACCCCTTGGCTGTGATGACGACAAATCATTCATTAGAGAACTTGACACGGTGCTATGGATATCAAAAAGGGACACGTAGATACGTGCAATGAGAGAATGTAGAAGAAGAGAGTGGAGCATTGACATAATCGCAAAACTCGAAGATGAATCGGGACTCGGATGGCTCAAAACAGTTCCTCCTCCTCCGGCTTCCAATTCTTCGCCATATCCCAATACCCCTTCAACTTCTCGCCCAAAAACTCTTTGGCATCCCTATCCGTCGGACAGCTCTTCGCCTTGAACCCAACAAACTGTCTATCTCTCAACGCACCCTCCCAAATCAGATGGCAAGTATTATCCTCCAGCGACTTCTCGTTTTCACCCTCAGCGGCCTTGCCTTTCTTCGCTGAGGAGGCACCAACCCCTTCTTCGTCTCCGCCGTCACCGTTGCCTTCAACATCTGAGTCGGGATTCTCCAATTCGACGTCCTCTCCCCCACGAGGTCGTGCAGCTTCGGTCCATGCGATTCGGTGTAACAAGAGTCGTTTGTAGTTTTTCATAAACTTGGGTGCACCCTCCACGTAGACCATGTTGAATTGCGGGTTGAAGATGCATATCCCGGTGAGGTTGAGTTGGTCCGCGTTTTTGCGTACTTTGAATTGGTGTGACGGGTCGCTGAGGATCTTGACCCTACAAAAACGACGAGGAAGCAATGTCAGAACACGGGCTTTAGACAGGGTGAAAGCGAAAGATTGACGTACTTATACACAGCCCCAAAGATACCCCTCTTCTCCTCATCTAACTTCTTATTCTCCTTCTTCTCCCTCCTCTGCTCATCAGTGAGCTTCCTCTCCGCATTTGCCTTTTCGTGTCCATGCTTCCTCATAGCGACTTCACGCCTCACGCGTGCTTCGACGCGAGTAGGATCTTGGACGGCATCCGAGGTCAAAACTCGCATTAGATTGGCCAGACGGACTAAACAAAGCAGACAAGTCAGTCAGATAGATATCAAAAGACAGCGAGAGGATGTGGCATGTACTCACCCTTTGGAGGGTCGGGAGGCAAGAGACCCATCCGAATCCTATCACGCTTATCTTGCAACGCTTCCTTCCTACGCAGCTTCCTCATCTTCTTTTGTTCCTGTAGGGGTCATCAGTACCATGTCATGGGCAGGGCAAAAGGCTGATTGACTAACTCTGGTTGTCAACATGAGCGGTTTCAAAGCGACCTTATTCTTGTCACCAGGAGCCGGGATGGGTATAGGATGTTGTACATAGATCGTAATCGGCGAATCTTGCGCTCGAATATTCAACTTTTCCATCCCCAGGGTGTCGAGATCATCGTATCTCTTATTCGGCAAGAGCGCCGTATCCCACCACTCTGCTTCAGGCGGGGGAGCTCTCTACNAAAAAAAAACAAAGACCTCCGTTAGCTTCTTGTTATAAGACAGGAAGTCTTGTAAGACAAAGCCGAAAATACACCTCACCTTAATATTCTTCTCAATCCCCATCTCACTATCCAACCCCGCCTTCCTCGCACTCTCCGCAATCCTCTGCTTCAACTCCTCCAACTGTTGCTCATGCCTCATCTGATTCGCCATCGCTACATACTTGCCCTTCGGATTAAACCTAAACCCTCTCCCTGCCCTCTCCCTCGGCGCACCCTCAAACCCAGTCCCCGCTGCANCCCCCCGCAGGACCATCCTTCGCCGCTGCAGCCGCCGAGTACGGGTTCGCCGCGGGGCTGGGGACCGCAACGGGTGTAGGCGCCGGAGGCGGGGTAGGCGCGTTCCGCACGTTCGCTTTGATGGAAGCGAATTTAGGCTGCATAGGTTTATACCTATCCTTCTTGCTCTGCGCCAACACAGGCGTCACGTCCAGCAACAGAGGGTGCGCAGCCATCTTGAGCCCGGCGCCCTGCTGCGACGGGTCAGTAGAACCTGGACCAGGGGAGGGTACGGCAGAGGAGCCTCCACCGCTGCCGCGGTGCGGTTTCTTAGAGGCGGCTGCTGCGAGGGCCATGTAGGGGTTGTCTTTGACTGCGAGCTTGGACTGGGCTTCGGCGACGCGGCGTTTGGCCTCTGCGACTCTGCGGGCTAGTTCTTCGGATGCTGGGCTGTTGGCTGAGCCCGAGCCTGCAGCGGGTGTGGGGGCTCCGGAGATGCTGGGCGATGGGGTTGCGTTTAGGACGACTTTCGATGGGACGGTTGTTGGGACCATGGGCACTTTCGGTACTGGGGCCGCGACACCGAGGCCTGAGGCGGACCGTGCTGCTGTGGGTCCTGGAGCACCGCCTGGTTTGCCCATGTTCTTCATGGCTGCGAGTTTGGCGGCGATTTCGGCTCGTTTTTGAGCGATGAGTTGGTCGGTTGGTAGCTATATATACCATTCGTTAGTGAAAGTCGATTGGGAGAGATGAAGGACTTGATGCACGTACACCGCCTGGAGCCGTTGGGCCATTACTGCCGGACGAAGTCTGAGGTGTGCAAAAGAGGTTGTAGAAGTACATTAGAATAGCGTTCAAAAGAATGATAATCACCTTTAAAAAAGAGGTGGGTCTGGAGAAACGAATGTACTCACGTCGCTAGATAACAAGAGTCATGAGCCGAGTTCATTCAAGGAGGAGGAGAACAGACCTTTTGAGCTTTTTATGACTCGAGCCTTCGGGGCCATTGGTCTCCAGCGCACGTTTGCGGTCGCTCATCTTGACGTGCGCCTCCTGCTGGGTACTGGATATCGAGATAGAGGCAAGACCGTCTAAACCCTGAGAACGGTGGTGGTGGTTGAGGACAGAAGCGACGACGACGCGACTGCCAAACTCACGACAGCTCGGGTTACATAATCATCATGTTTTCTCTCTCCTCCCTCTCGCGACGCCTGGTCACTGGCGCTGGCAGTGCCCTAGCCAGGCTCCAGCAGCCGTCTACGCAGCACCAGGTGCCCACGGCTCTCTCTCCGTTGAGTCTTTTCACGCGAGGACGCGGCCAGCTGGCACCCAAGAAGGTCAAACACTTGAGACGTCACAAGGGTCGGGTGCCTATTCCCGTTGGCGGTTCGACCAGAGGAACAACGCTGGCTTTTGGAGAATGGGGAATTAGGATCAAGGGGAACGGGGCGAGGCTCAGTGCAAAGCAGCTTACGACTGCAGAGGAGGTTATTAAAAAGAAGCTGAAGGTGTTGAAGGGAGCCAAGGTGTATTTGCGCGTCTTCCCGGATATCCCGGTTTGTATAAAGGTGCGTAGTTGCCAGCTGGATTCACCTGGGCTAGAACGCTGAATGCCTGGTTACAGGGTAACGAGACACGTATGGGTAAAGGAAAAGGTACCTTTGAGTACTGGGCGACTCGGTATGTGTTCTCGGTCCAGCAGTGCCTTGCGCCTCTTCTCACAAAACCTTAATATTCTATGCAGTGTCCCAATAGGCCGTGTGCTGTTCGAAATCGGGGGTGTGCCCATTCGCGAAGAGCTTGCTCGAGACAGTGCGTATTAACACTGCCAAAGTTCCGGAAACTACGGCTAACCTTGTGCTCCCATTGCCCAGTTCTCCGCCAAGCAGCAGCAAAGTTGCCAACGGAGATGGAGTTCATCAACCGTTCATCCCCACCACGGCTAGGCAGCATGCTCATTTACCCTCCAACACCGCCAACACTGACTGCGGAGACCCCAGTCGAGGCCTCTACCTCCGCTACTGCTTGACCGACGCGACGAGCTGCTACCCATACTCCCTAATTAATAGACATATTTTATCCTCTTAACATCCATCCTCGACGTCGTAGAAAATATGCCGAGTCTCTAAACCTCCCTTGTTGCTGCCCTACTCTCCGAGCCGTCGATCACCGTGAGGCCATTTCCGGGCGCCTACCTCCAAAGTGAGGGATTTCAGCAGCACAGCAAATTTCTACCTCGTTCTTTGTTCCTTATGCTCTTGTTTCATATAACAACAGCGACCATCTGCCATCCCTTCGAATTTGTCACGGGCCCCTCTAGAACCCCAAAATGGGAGTCGCGAATCCGATGCTCAGTGTATGACGCTATTTCCAGAACTTTACCTCCGTGAACGACTGAACTGGGGTTTGGGTATAAATAACAAACGTTCCACCCTTTGTCTTCTTCACACTTGAAACCGCGACCCCACTTGCCTGTTACTAACCCACCCACTTCTTCTCTCCTACCACCGTCATATACTCCACTCCCCCTTTGCTTCAGAGATGCTGTCCCGTCACAGTACGTTCGTTCCTCTACCTTCTTTCTCTCTATTCTAAGTATCGACACTCGTACTGATTTACATCGATTAGTCGATGCCGAGGAGCTAATCGCGCAGTGCAGGGAACACCCGCACAAGAAACACGCCAGCCATCATGGTCGACGCGGATACCACCAATCCTGGCGCCGCGACGAGGACGCATCCGAAACGCCCAAGTATACCATGCCCAAAGTCGGTTTGCCCTCCAAGTCGGCGTACCAGCTTTTGCACGATGAGACTGCCCTTGATGGGAACCCGTTGTTAAACCTGGCTTCGTGAGTCGCCGTGCCCTTCCTCGACGATGCAGATGTTCAATCTCGATTGATACCGTGCGCTATAGGTTCGTGCACACTTGGATGCCTGAAGAAGCGAACAAGCTCATCGTCGAGAACATGAACAAGAATCTGGTGGATCTCGACGAGTACCCCGCTGCTGGTATCATCCACAACCGGTGCATCTCGATGCGTACGTCGTCATCCCCTTCTCCTTCTTTATCTAATCTAATCTTATCTAATCTCCGTTCCATCACCTCCCCTCCCCTCATCCCGCTCCCGTTGGTACGTCCGCAGTCGGCGACCTCTGGAAAGCACCCAAAGAAGGCAAAGTAATCGGAACCGCCACCGCCGGGTCCAGCGAGGCCATCATGCTCGGTGGGCTCGCCATGAAAAAGCGCTGGCAAGAAGCCCGCAAAAAGGACGGCAAAGATTACTTCCACCCCAACATCGTCTTTGGGTCCAACGCCCAAGTCGCCTTGGAGAAGTTCGCAAGGTACTTTGACGTCGAGACCCGCTTGGTGCCCGTGAAGCTGGAGAACGGCTGCGTCATGGACCCGAATGACGCGTTGCAGTATATTGATGAGAATACGATTGGTGTGATCGTTATTCTTGGGAGCACGTATACGGGCCATTTTGAGGATGTGGAGTTGATGAGTAGATTGCGTATGTGGCATTTTTCTCCCTCCCTATCTCTTATTGGATTGGGCAATGCGGTTTGAGCTGACGACTTGTGTTTTATTTTTGGTACAGTTGACGAACTCCAGGCACGCACTGGACTTGATATCCCTATTCACGTCGACGGCGCTTCTGGAGCTTTCATCGCTCCCTTCGCGTACCCCAACTTGAAGTGGGATTTCAGAGTGCCTCGTGTCGTTTCTATTAATACCTCTGGACACAAGTTTGGTCTCGTCTATCCGGGACTTGGATGGGTCCTGTGGCGTGACGAGTCTTATCTGCACAAGGATTTGGTCTTTGAGCTTCGTGAGTCTTCATTCCTTCAGTCCGTATGCGTCTGAGCTCAACGATCGTTTGGTGAGCAGATTATCTCGGGAGCACGGAGTATACCTTCACCTTGTATGTCGAACTTTCGTCTCTTCTCAGCTCTCTTTCTCAATACTAGCGCTCTTTTAGGAACTTTTCCAAACCTGCTGCCCCAGTCATTGCCCAGATGTTCAACTTCCTCAATTTGGGCTTTGATGGATACAAGAAGATCGCGTACAAAGACCTCCGAAATGCCAGGATGCTCTCCAAGGCGCTGGATAGCACTTACTTTACCGTACGTCGCTCCACTCTCTCGCTACCTTGACCCGAATTCTGATCATAAATCAAATATACTGGATAACAGGTGATGAGCAACATCCACAGACGCATTGACACTGGCGAGATGTCGTCCTCCTCGTCGAGCGACCTCTCTATTTTCAGCGGCCGCGAAAGACGACACAGCAACGACGATCCTAACCAGTACATACCCGGATTGCCGGTTGTTGCATTCAGGCTTTCGGATAAGTACAAGAAGGAGAATCCGCATGTGAAGCAGGAGTGGATTCAGTCGATGTTGAGGGCCAAGGGATGGATTGTGCCTAATTACGGGGTGAGTGATCGCCGTCGTGTTATTCCGAGTATTCGAGTGTTGAATGTGTGTGCACTTTGACATGTTAATAGGCACCACAAGGCGCAGAGGACACTGAGATCCTGCGTGTTGTTGTGAGGGAGACGTTGAGTGAGGATTTGATGGAGAGGCTTATTATTGATATTCTGGGTGTTGCTGAGTCGCTTATGGGTACGTTCTCTTTTCCTTTCTTAAGCTCCTCCCGTTTGTTATCTGCCGTTCAGTTCTGACTCAATTTCCTCAACTCTCGTGTAGGCACGGACACGATGTTCGCGGAGAGCCACCGGGCTCAAGGGCTGCATCATCCAGATCATGAACATGCTCGACCGGAGAAGGACAACTTTGGGAATGGGAGTACGGAGGAGGGGCCGGAGCAGGTTGGGTTTTCGCGTCAGTGTTGAGGAGGTCGTCTTCATGGACGACTTCTTCCCTCCCCCTTCCCCCCTCTCTTTTCCTTTCTTCTTGAAATTCCTTGGAAGCGTTCGGTTTTCCGTGCGAATGGACAATAGACTTCGCTCTCTCGCTTTCCTTTGATTCGAGGATCCTTTCGACTGATAAAAAATTGTTCGCTCGACGTTTGTCATCGAGGCATACCTTTTGATTCCCCCCCTCTCCCCTTGCTAGACTATCGTTTGGAAAAATGGCCCATTTTTGATACGGTTGACAACATGGTCTCTTAGTACGATGCGGTTAGCACACCTGGTGTGTGTTCGGAGTAGGATTGTACGACGAAAAAATTCGACATTAGTTGTATAGTGACAATTAGTAGTAGGCTGAAAGAATTTACAGTATATCATGATGAAGCTCTTCGTCCCCGGTTGCCTTTTGCTCATATCCGGACTAAGAATTCATTTAGTAGACTTTGAAGAGGAGGAGCAAGAGCAAGAGCAAGAGGGAAGCGATATTACCTATCGATCGCCTGTTGCAGGTGCTTCGTCGCTACATACCCGTACTCCTAGATAACATAATTGTATTTGCCTCATGATTCGTCGTTCTTTTTACAGGTCAGGGATCACAAGCGCCGACCAAGCGCCGGACCTCTCCTTTCCTAAGCGTCGTAACTGTGCCTGGTTGGATAAAAATAAAAACACCAGGTTTTGACTGGTTGTTGGACGGCTTTGGTGTGAAAGAGTTAGCCGTTTCTGAAAATTGGCTATTTTTGAGTGATAAGAGCATACTTTTACTCCCTTTCTTAGTTGGGAGATGCAGGATATATCCCACACTTGTGGGCCGATGCTCTTGCACGGCATTTTCCCGAGGCCATTGGGCGGTTAGGGATGTGGCTGTGCCCGCCTTGATAAAATCTTTGGGTCCACCCTCGCAACTTCGACCCGCCGCCATGTCTGTCCTCCTCAATGACAGGCTTTCCACCAGCTTCACTTATAACTCAGTAAAAGAAGTCCCCGCGTTTGGTCTCCCAGCCATACCACGCAACCACTCCGCTGGCGGGTCCTCCGTTGCCTCATTTAGCTCCGCGGGAACCAGCACCACCCGCGAGTATCGTAAGATAGATCGTACCGAGCCCTGCTTTATCACCAGACAACCCGGTTTCTTTCTCGGAATGGCGCATATGGTAAACTCCTAACGCCGCGACAAAGCCTTGAGAGAGCAAGTGGTACGTTCACTCATCCCACTTTCGTTACCCTGACGGGGAAGATGATGCGGGCTCCCGGTGGCAAATAGGAAAGATTTATGAGGTTCCTCTCTATTGTCCGCACCTGGTGGACGCTCAATCACCCTTCCAATCTTGCGCCTAGTACGTCGTCGAAAGCCTACATACTCGGATTCATTGATCATTGGACTTCCCAGTGTCTCGCAATCTTCACTATACCTTCGACAAGCTCGGTTTTTACGGCCTCACTTGCACCAAGAAAACGCTCCTCAGCCTCATTGACATTGTCCATGTCGAAAACGACCGCTGGACAGAGCGTACAAATGAGGGAGCTGGCTATGTCCGACATTTCGACGTATGTACCCGCCCACCCTCTTTTCATCCTTTTCTTTTTCCTTCCTATGTCCATTTCTAAATAGTTGTTCATGAACGTTTCTAGCTGGGCGGGCCAACCTTTACTAATGCAGAATACGAGTTTGTACCCCTCTATCCGAACCATATGTTCATGAACGGGACGGGGATGACGGCGTATTCTACAACTGGCGATGCTACAACTTTCAAGCATTATGTTGTTGCCGACGACTTGGCCCTTCGAGAGGGTATTAGTACCAGCCAACCCCGATTTCCTGTACTCTCGAGCCCCAGGCGACTCCAAGCCTCAGACAACCTCAACCCCTTCTTGGTCGTTCTCAACGCAGACATGGTTTTCCGCCGCTTCCGTCGAGTTCAGGCAGCTGTGGCATGCAGCGAGCTCAACGACCTCATCGATCTGACCCTTCAGCTGGCAGCGAAAATCTATCATCAGCCTTTGATTGATCAAGCGAAGATAGCCGCGGCGACCCTCATGAAGATTGTTCATGACGAGGACGAAGACGCCGAAATGGAGGAGCCTGCCGATAAATATCGAAAAGAAAAAACGAGGAAGACTCGCAGGACGGGCAATTCGACCGGTGCTAGCATGGGCTCGAGGCTGGGATATGTAGTACCTGATCCGGGGCCAAACGCCTCTACCGAGGAGTGGCTCGAGTATAAGATCTATCAAATGTCTGGATGTGGTACGTTCTCTCAGTGCTTTGTCCGCTCAAGCATTTCCACTGACCTTTGACGTCGTGATATATCTACAACCAGATCTTCCTGATCCTCCTTCAGATGAAGACGAGGACGAGCTGCCCACGGAACCTCTGATCTTGAATGATGATGATAGTAAGTTGCGATCATTGTTGGCCCAGTCCTTTTGACCGTCCTCTTGCGCTACGATTAGGTTCTCCCTTCGGTGTCACGGAAACCGTTAACACATCAGAAAGGGTTCGAAATTGGCTCAGCAATTCCGAGCTTCCAGACCCTGATGCCGAAGTAATTGACACTTAATAGTCCGGCCAAGCCCCCTACTGAAGAGGTGCACCACTGTTAAATTAGGGCACGAAGGTAATCCAGATTTGTATGTATAATATGTCCAATGAATCCTGATATGAGGATTATACAACGCTATTGAGAAACTCCCTTTAGGGCGACGGGGAAGACGTCTAGCAATTCCTAGTTCGCATTGGACTGGCACCCTGAGCCTTATGCAATCAGTTTGTCCGCGGGTAGTGGAGTATTTTCAAGCGTGAGTGCTCCCACGTTTGCGTCTAGTAAGTGCGCCTTCAATGGGATAGAGCGCTGTTCACAACATCGAGCAGAATATTGCTCGAGTCCCCAACAGCGTGCCAAGTCGAAAACCTTTTCAACCCTTTGCCTACGATGAATTGCCCCTTCGCAGCTGGAAAACAAATAGTTTCAGCACCTGGTGAGAGTATGAAGAATGATAGAAGCTCACCAAAGGTGGCCGCATCATCGTACGAGACCATGGCAACCTTACTCTTATCGTATGCGAACACAGTTTTGCTGCAGTTGTCAAATTTGTAGTCAACTCCCAAGGTCACGGAGCCTTTGGCATTCACGAATGGAACAAGAAGGTGAGGCTATGTAAAATAGGTGCTCAGATGCCATCACGTACTGAGTTAGGCTTGCCTTTCACCTTCACCCAATGGCTGCTGTGCCTAGTCCAACGGAGGATACAAGTTGAGCTTTCCTCCAGAGAGAGCGGAACATGATAACTCCTTGCGTAGGCAGAGAGACCGAATCTAAATGAAGGAGATGCAAGAGAGTGATCGCCATCCGGCAGCTTAATCTATCTCTCACCTTACTCTACTCACAGGGAAACGTGACTGCATGACGCGACCTTGGTCGAGGCGCAGGCATCATAAAGAGGCGCATTTGGGCCAACTGAGTCGAATTAAGTTCTGATCATCAACGAGATAACTTCACTCAAGCAAAGGAGAAAAGTCATACTTGTCCCGAGGCAGTGACTCCGGTGGGTGGGTACTCGCCAGCCAGCTGGGGTACCATGCCGAAGCCACATACTTGCCACCTGTGGCAAGTGGCCGATGCTGCGCACGGCAAGGGCCGAGGCATTTTGCAGGGTTCTTGTAGATGCCGTCCCCTTTAATTTTGTCTAGCTCTCCGTATCACCTTACACTTGCATCATTCCTTCTCTCATTCGACCTAAACATCTCCAAGTCAAAACCGAAGACACCCGTGGGCCCATGCTCGCAGTTCCTGGCACTGTTGCGATAACGGAGAGGAAAGCGGTGATTCAAAGCGACCAGCAACAGGCGATCGGTCTACAACGTGGATGGCGGAGCTCTGTGAAGGATGATGGCAGGCCCGGTGCCGCCCCCTATGCCGGTTACAAGGAGGAACGTCTTGGCCATTTGCGACCCCCTTAGGTACCCTCGGCAATCCAAAGTCGAAGCGCTCGTTGAAGAATATGCAGTGGAAGTGGACGTGGGTAGAGCAGGCGCCGGGGCGCTCCGCGAGATGGGACCAGGGGACTTGAGGATATGTTGGGGAAGAAATCGCTTGCTGTATACCCCATCCGCAGGAATGACTCTATTCCCCCTCTGAAAGAAAGTTCCTGCATTCAGGGTACATCGAGGCCAGTGAGGCCAGTGAGAGTGCTCACAAGGTGATCCAAACAGGCCTCCCATCGAGTGTAGGTGGAGGCCTATCTCTCCATCTTCCTTGTCGTCGTTGTCGATATCAGCAACCCTAGACACCCGTTCTCGATTTGAAATTTTCCGACACCCCCATCCTCCATCCAGCGCCTCTGTATGAAGATAAGTAGCTGGCATGCCCTCGCGGCGTCGTGGCCATCCAGGCGTTCTGGGGTGCTGGCCCCCACCCCAAACCGAGGGTCTCTTGTTGCTTGTTCGGTTCCCTCTCGTAGCACTCATATCTCGTCTGAGCTTTCTTACAGCAATCTGAGTAACGATAAGCCCACTTTACCCAAATGCAATAAGCCAAATTCATTTCGACCACGAACAGCCTTGGTAAAACCCGGCTCACATTCATTTCCGCTCAGCCTCATGTATTTGGACATCACACAAGCTGCCCTTCCACGAGAAGATTGCAATGGTTCCTGTGCTTTAGCACAGGAGCTTGGGCAAAGTGGGTCTATCATTACTTAGATTGCTGTCGAACTCAGCCACACTAGTCGGAGAATCGAGGATTCTCTACACCCTCCATCATCCTCCGGTTGTTCACGAGTCCATATTTCTCCCACCTCTCTTTTCAAGTTTAACATAACAACGACGGTTGAGCTCCGAGCAAACATTGCCATTTCAAAAAGTCTGTCTGGCCGCCCCACTTGCTGCAAAAATAAACAAATATCAAGAGCAACACGGGTCTATCGGTTCTTTACACAGCGGCAAACTAGCTGTGGAGGCACGTTCCAAGTAGTTCTATGTCGATCGCCGGTTAGCATGGAATTTCCGATGGAGTAAACCTGGAATGGCGCTCGCATTGGTCGAAAACCCGATGTTCAATCACCGTGCAGGACTGAGCTGCAGTTTGGTATAAGTGCACAAACGCTGCACTTGAAATCGTAATTGCAACCCATTCGCCGTTTGCTAACCCACCCATTTCTTCTCTCCTCGTGTACTCCACTCTCCCGCTGCTTCAGATATGTCATTCGGCTACAGTACGTTCGTTCATCACCCCCCTTTACTTTCTTTCTCCCCTTTAGATATCGATATCCGTACTGATTTTAATTAATCAGTCGGTGCCAACGCGATATTTGGACACCACCAATCCTGGCCCCGCGATGAGGACGCATCTGAAACGCCCAAGTATACTATGCCCAAAGTCGGTTCGCCCCCCGAGTCGGTGTACCAGCTCCTTCACAATGCGCTTGCCCTTGATGGGGATCCGTCATTGAATCTAGCTTCGTGAGTCGGCCGTTGTCCTGCCCTGCTTCTCGCTCGACGATGGGATGTCCAATGTCTAATGCTGATGCGGTATCATACATTATAGATTCGTGCAAACACGGATGCCTGAAGAGGCGACTAAGCTCTTCATTGAGAATATGAACAAGAATTTGGTGGATCATGATAAGTACCCCATTGCTCGCATCATCCATAACCAGTGCATTTCCATGAGTGCGTTGTCCTTCCTCCCTCCTCTTCATTTCCACTCCATCTAATCTAATACTATCTATCTCATTTCCTTCGCACATTGCGTAGTCGGCGACCTCTGGCACGCCCCCAAAGACGGAAAAATAGTCGGAACTGCAACTGCGGGGTCATCTGAGGCCATCATGCTCGGCGGCCTCGCCATGAAAAAGCGATGGCAAGAAGCTCGCAGGAAAGAAGGCAAAGACTACTCCCACCCCAACATCGTCTTCGGGTCCAATGCCCAAGTTGCCTTGGAGAAATTCGCAAGGTATTTCGACGTGGAAGCAAGGCTGGTGCCAGTGAGGCTGGAGAATGCTTGCGTCATGGACCCGAATGACGCGTTGCAGTATATCGACGAGAATACGATTGGTATTATCGTCATTCTGGGGAGTACGTATACGGGCGATTTTGAGGACGTGGAATTGATGAGTAAATTGCGTACGCGGCTCTCTCTCTCGCCTCGTATTTCGGCGATCTGACTCTTTTTGATGTAGTCGATGACCTCCAGGAACGCACTGGACTTGATATCCCTATTCACGTCGACGGCGCTTCTGGAGCTTTCATCGCTCCCTTCGCGTACCCTGATTTGAAGTGGGATTTCAGAGTGCCTCGTGTCGTTTCTATTAATACCTCTGGACACAAGTTTGGTCTCGTCTATCCGGGACTGGGATGGGTCTTGTGGCGTGACGAATCTTACCTGCACAAGGATTTGGTCTTTGAACATAGTGAGTCTTCGCCTTCGTTCCTCCAGTCCGTATCAGTGCAATCTCAACGTTTGTTTGGTCTGCAGACTATCTTGGGAGCACGGAATTTACCTTCACCTTGTATGTCAGGCCTTGTTCTCCATTCGTCCCTTTCGGTCGCTCCTCGCTCATCACCAAGGTTTCTAGGAACTTTTCCAAACCAGCTGCTCCTGTCGTCGCTCAAATGTTCAACTTCCTCAATCTGGGCTTTGATGGGTACAAGAAGATCGCGTACGAGGACCTGCGCAATGCCAGGACGCTCTCCGAGGTGCTGGATGACACTTATTTCACTGTGCGTCACTCCACGCTCTCACTATCTTGGCTCGAATTCTCGTCTTAAATCGAAATATACAACAGGTCATGAGCAACATCCACAGACGCGTCGACACCGATGAGGTGTTATCTCCGTCGAGCGACGACTCGATTCTCAACAGCCACCAAAGACGGCACAACGGTGATGATCCTACACAGTATCTAGCTGGATTGCCAGTAGTTGCGTTCAGGCTTTCAGATAAGTATAAAAAGGAGAATCCGCATGTGAAGCAGGAGTGGATTCAGTCCATGCTGAGGCCCAAGGGGTGGATGGTGCCTAATTACAGGGTGAGTCACTCGTTCGAGGCTCTCTCTGTGTCATGACACGGAGAGCATGTTTAGAGTGAGGGTGAAGTGCTGACGAATGGATTGGATGTGTAGGCTCCGAAAGGTGCAGAGGATATCGAGATTCTGCGTGTTGTTGTGAGGGAGACGTTGAGCGAGGATTTGATGGAGAGGCTCATTCATGATATTCTGGATGTTGCTCAGTCGCTTGTGGGCACGTCCGTTCCTTCCTTCCCCTCCTCCTCCTCTTTCCGTGGTTCCTGTTCTAACTCGAGTGCACGCCATTTCAAGTTGTAGGCGCGGACACTGTATCCGCTGAGAACCCCTAGAGGGCTATACCGTTGACCAAAAGAACGTCAATTTTTTTCCCCTTTAATTGTTTGAGCGTACTACAATACCCAATAATTATTTACTAATGTAGCGATCTATCAACTTCGTGAGCGTCGGCGCTGGACACGGTCACTTTAGAGACAACCCGAAAGGTGAAAGGGGAGTATTACTATCCATCTATCACGCCCTCTTGAGCCCGAGTTCCCCAAACATACGCCTGACAACTCTTTCGTCGTCATCCTTATAAATCTTCAAAATTCCTTCAGGATGGTCCCTTCCTTCCGTCAACTCTTCATTAAGAGGAGTAGTTGGATACTCCGCCTCTCCCACTCTACCTCCTCAATCAAAGTCGATGACCCAGAATCGCTTATCCTCCTCGCCCTCCTGATCCTGAACTTCGTCACTAGGGCGGACTCGGATATTAGCGCTGCGCAAATCCCCATGAACAAGTTATCATGGAAGCCTTTCATCAAACCCATTACTTCGTCCTTGGGATGCGATCGGTCGAGCGAACAGTATCCCCTGGTATTCCATCGCAATGCCGAACCACCCTCCTGGAAGTCGTTCGAAACCGTACACACGGGGCGCATGGCCTTGCTCGTAGCAGTAATCGTGTAACTCGATGCTGTAGGTTTGCGAAAACTTGACGAGAATCTCTTTTGCTGTAGCAGGCTGATCGTCGTTGATTCCGGAAGTGAGCGTAGCGTAGAAGAGTTGGTAATCGTCCCGGAGTACATACGAGTGGTAGCGGGAAGTAATCCTGAATTCGATCCGTTCGTGGGAGTCCGAAGATACCCCAGGATCATGTTTGCGCAACATAGAGACTGCAGGGAGGTTGAAGGCGTGGTCAAGGATGCGGTCGGGGGGATGCATAATGAGATGGCGGTAAAGATCATCATCAATGAGCTCTATGAGCCGAGAAGCGGCAACAAAGGCAGCATAGAGAGCTTTACGATCGCGTCCACCAGCGCTGGACTCCTGGCACGACAGTCCTGGGGTGAGAGGGACGAGGCGGTATTGGTGCCCAAGAAGGATGACCCCATAGAACGTCACGTACGCGCCTACGATTGTGATCCCTAAGTACGGCACCATCCACCGCTGAAACAGTTCTCGAGTTGTGTCGTCCACCAGTATGTGAAAATGGGCACCGTAAGAAGCAAAGCGGATGTTGGAGTGTGCACCGGCACCGACGGCTCCGTTCCTGATGTCACTAACAGCAATAGGGAAGCCGTTTGGACCAAGAGCATATGCGTCTGCTGGCAAGAGGCCAGTGTTGGCACCTAGACCCAGTCTCGCAGAAACGTTTTGGGCTTCAAATATGGCGTTGATCAGGTCCACTGCAGCTTTTTGTCGTTCGGCGTCGGACGAGTAGAGAATGTCGTAGCTTCTGCAAAACACCGGAAAGTTCGTTCCTGCTTTCGACTCCGGGGCTTAACGGTACTTTCGAACGTGTCTTGAAACTCTCCAAACCCGGAATAGAGAAGTGCGATAGGGGGAATGTTGGGATCGGAGTTGGGACGGTCGTCCAGAACTCTCTCGACTGAATTCCCTTGCGTGATCTCGTATTCATCATTTTTTGCCAAGGCAGAAGGGGTTTCGACCGCCAACTTTGCTTTCTTGATACGTTCATACTGTGAAATGGAGGCCACGCGCTTGAGAGACGGCGGTGGTGTTGCTATAACGGACGTCAAGAAATCGTAACGAGATTAATTGTACCACCTACCTGGACGTGTTACCAGACTTATGTCGACCATTCTGGGCGTGCGTAAGCAGTCGGAGGACAGCAAAAATCTGTCCGTTTGTTACACTTCATACGGCTCAAAACGTTTCAGAACCTAGCGAAGCCTTGTCAGGCGAGGCATTCTAATTGAGGTAGAGGTGCTCACGGGTATCAATCGTCAGCCCTCACAAAGGAATCGGGAACAGTAATCATCTTGCATCGTTCGTCGTCACCATCTAGCCCTTGTCCTATCACATTCTCCTTAGATCGCCCAAGAGTTTTCAAAATGCGAGTGAATCGGATGTATTCACTCTGACTCAAGGACGATGCAGCAATTTCTGGAGCGGCTATTCGACGGAGCTGGTGGTGGTCTGTTGAGCTCTTGCTGGCCCCGGTCGTCGGAGTGTGAAGAAGGAAAGTGCACAGCCACGCCAAATGGCGACTCCGCGACTTGCCGGCACGATTGACTTGGACCATCCACCATGATCATTCCAGAAACACTCTCCTCGAGCCAATATCCACCCGGGTTCAAGCTGGTATCTACCAGGTCCTGACGCTGGAGTGGACAGAAGAGAACCTCACCCTCTCAGGCAGTTCTTGCTGACCCTGCAGGAGAAGGACGACCTCATAATCAAGGCCTCACGAGCGGCTCTGGGGGATCGATGTGTCAATCAGCACGAGGTTTATGGCAGGTTTTCCAGCCAACCCAGATCTCTCCAACCGTAGCCAGTCCCGCGACCCCAATAACTTGGCTCGCATTGCTGCCGGCGAATCGCATGTTACACAGCTATCAAACAGTTGTCTCGGTAAATCTGTCAAGTCTAGATCGTCATGGGGAGGTTGCAATTGATACATCCCCAACAGGAGGCGCGCGTTCTAATAACCGAGGAAAGGCGCCTACTTCCGCCGATTCTTCGAACTTGGCTCGAATTCTCACTAACTCCGCACGAAAGACAGGATAAGTTTCAAGCATGCCTAACGTTCAAAGGCTTCTTGTGATGCTGATGTCCGAGGAATGTCTCCGGTATCTTTTGCAGAGGCCCGTGATCCGCGAGGAAGAATTTTTCTCCACACCTTTGTCGAAATTCTATATTGGAAGTGACGGTAACCCATAGGAATCACATAATGACGCCACTGAATCCGTTTTAACTCCCCTGATTATCTTTTCTATTCTACCTTGAAACACGTCCTCTGAAAGGAGTCTATGTTTCCAAGTATTCGAACCATCATGCCTTCTAACCATAGAACCCGAGAAACAATGATTAATGGGTAATAGAACGAGAAGAGAGCGGCTGCCGTGCTGGATTACGCTCAGTATTGGCGGAGTATTTCTTCAAGATGGGTGGAAGCAAAGTACCAAGTAACTCCCCTCATACCCTTCAAACCCCTGTGCCCCAAGTTCTCAACCATGGCTGACGCCGTCGAAGAGGAGAGGATAGATCGCATTACAGGAACCGCGGTTTATGCGAATATCACTATTGGTATGGCTGCGTCTGGTATGCCATGTTTAATCGTTCACCACCGCTCCATCCCGTACTGATGTAATGCTTGCCTTAGGGATCCTACTCTTCATGGCAATATACGGCTTCTCGGTCTTCTTGGAGACTCCTAAGGAGCTGAGAAAGGGGAGGACCCCATACATCGTCTTGAGTCTCTTAATAACGACTCTAGCGGTGCTCTCTTCGTCATTGGATTGCGCTTGGTTGTTTGAAGGTCTACTTGGATCAACCTCCGGTACTGGATTCCTCGCAAATTTAAGTAAGAACGGGCGATCCTGGAAACGATTCTTGAGTGTGGGTGCGTCAATGGTTACTGTATCTCTTGGAGATGGGTTGCTGGTGAGTTTCCGCGCGCGATGCGTTACGGTGAGGGTTACATTTGACGAACGATCTAATGCCTTGATTTTTAGGTGTATCGATGCTATGTTATCTGGAAGCGCACTTGGTGGATTATCATTTTACCGGCATTAACCCTCATTGCGTCGATCGGTGTGTAACAATCCACTCGATCGAAGCTGTCAGTGTCTAACCTTCTTCCCTCTTTCAGTCATTAGCTTCTTTGCTCTCATACGCGAAATCGATGCAAAGCGCAGCAATACCTTCGAGGCAGCTAGACAGCTGCTCACAGTCGCGACAAACATTCTCGTTACGGTACTCATCTCTTTCTATTTGCTTCGGGCACGCTCCACCCTCTCCATGGTATTCGCGTCCAAAGACCTCAAACTTTACACTGGTGTCGTCGCAATCCTGATCGAGTCCGCTCTTCCGCTGAGCGTCTTCGGAGTCATATGTGCGGCTATGGGGTTGGCTGGTGTTCCAGAAAAAAATCCGGAACATTTCTTGGTTGCTTGGTACACCTTCAACGCCCTATTCTTCGCCTTTTGCGTACGTCTCTTACTTATGCTTGTACGAACAGTTTTACTAACTAATGTATCTTATAGCCGCTCGCGCCTGTCATGATCATCTTTCGGATCACAACAGGTAGATCGTGGGTCACCTTTCCCGGGGCGGGCGGTAATGGTGGAGGGAGTTCGAACCCTGTTAATTTCGCTCTCCATACGGCTGAATCGTCGTTTATCCAATCGTCGGGGAACGAAGTGAAACCGGAAAAGAGCTATGTGAGCGTGTAGGTAAGATCGCAAGTCAGATCTCAGAGCAGGACTCAACTTGGACTTTGGCTCAACTCGGACTATGTATTGATATTTTATTTATTACGGTTCCCAGGACCTTTCATGGACAAGTGTGTATCTGTGTGTATTCCTAAATAGTGATGCAAACCTCGGACGCCGGAAGGACTCAGGTTTACGCCACAATCTTGACATGTACAATGATGACTTCGGTGATGTTGGTCTTGCTCTATATTTGTTTTGAAGGCAACTCGGAGGCAACCAAGATGAACCATCAACCTATTTCCATTCCGCGCTCTGATGTCTACTGTCACCGTGGTCACGTACCCCAACACGAGTACAGGACTTTACGTTGCAGAACAGCCTGACCCCACACCTGTGCGGGACCATTGACCAATATTGGTCTTCGAAGGGCAGGTCGAGGGGTAGGTATGTCAAAGTCTGGCGTTTCATTGATCATGATAAACACAGAAAGTTTTTGCCTATTCCGTGTAGACTCCAAGGATACTGAACCATTGCCCTTAGGTTACATTGCACTGATGAAAGATGGGATTATCAGCGCATCTTAACCGCTCTGACCTTCTTATACCCAAACCGCAGCGCACAGTGGGGCACCAGTTCTTTAGTAAACTCATTCCTTTCAAGTATGGCTAGTGCTCTCGATCCTGATTACATTTCTCGCATTGCCGCTCGCGCTCTGTACGCGAATATTATGATAACTCTGGTCACAGTTGGTATGTTTTTCCTGGAATTGCACTGAGAGGCCGAAAACGTGATTCTAACAATCGTTAGGTATCCAAATGTTCATGCCAATATACGGCCTCTCCGTCTTTCTGGAGACACCTCAGAAACTTAGACAAGGTCGAACGCGTTATATCCTTTTGAGCTTCATTTTGACTGGCCTCATGTCCCTCCCTACATCCCTTGATGCTGCTTGGATATTCGGTCGAGTATTTGGAGCAACATCGAGGCTTGGTTTTAGGCACAGTCTTAGCGAGAATGTGCGCGTCTAGGAAAGGTACTTGAGCCTGGGGTCAGCGACCGCTATGATCTTCATAGGAGACGCGCTGTTGGTCCGTTGCTACGTCTTTCTCGTTCGAAATTTCATAACGCATACCTCTTATCCCAGATTTACCGATGCTATGTTGTCTGGATGCATCGCTGGTGGGTCACCATCTTGCCGGTGCTCACTCTCCTGGCATCCTCAGGTATGTTAATCTTGATCTTATCTTGCGACCCGGAAATTTATCCTGTCTATTTATGAGCATTTATGCCATTGTCGTTGAAATCGACGAAGAAAGGCACCCACCTTCGAGAGTGCAAGAACGTTTCTCAACGTCTTGACTAACGTCATGGTCACCGCGCTTGTTTCTTTCTATATCCTCCACGCCCGTCGCTCCTTAGCTCAGGTCTTACCAACTAAGGATATGCAAGTTTACACGGGCGTCGTCGCAATCCTGATCGAATCAGCCCTCCCGTTGAGCGTATTCGGGATCATGTATGCGGCGTTGGGTGCGGTAGGACTTCCGAAAACCAACGAAGCGGCTGCGAGGTACTTGGTCGCTTGGTATCTTTTCGGTGCCTTATTTTTCTCCTTTTGTGTGAGTGAAACGAATTTACGATTTTCATCCCTCCATCATCTGATGAATTGGATCGTTGGCTGATCAATGATCAATGTTCGCATATTCAATAGGCACTGTCCCCGATCATGATCATCTTCCGAATCACAACCGGTAGATCATGGCTGAATTTCCCCAAGGGAAGCGAAGACAAAATCTCGAATCCAATTGAGTTTGGACATCCCTCCAGGGACGACTCGTCCCTGAGGGATGTCCAAACTCAATTGGATTCGAGAGTCGTCCCTGACGCAGTCCTTGTCAGAGCGAGGCGAGCTGGAGAGGAATTGAAGCCTGAGGTTTCAAAGAAGCAGAATCAATATACATATTTACTTCTTACACCCCTTGTAACTGTTTGATCCTTGAGCTTCGATGAAACGATTATGATCAGCGCACTCTTGAAACTGGGGAATTGCGGTAGCTCTCCCAGCCGTTGCCCGTGCCGCCGCCTGTCATCAGATGCGCCAAGTTGATGACGTCACATAATACGCCTCATTGCACCTGTACCCTGTTTAGGAAGCGGGAGACCTTGGGTAGACCCATTTTCCTCTCAACTCTTGTCTCGATATTTGTTTCCTTTCGCAATGGTGAAACGAGCCGTTAAGTAGCATGCCCCGAGGAGAACAGGCAAGAGTCCAAATCGAGCAAATTTGGTATCCTAGCTGCAATGATATGACGGCACGCGTTCTGCGAAATTCACAAACACATGAGCAAAGTTCTCTCCTCCTCGCCCTCGCTGACGTCTTGAACAGGGTGATAGAGATGATGTAGATGTGTCCCTTGAACCACCAGTCGTGGTGGAATCTGTATCACAAGGGCCTGGGGGTCTCGGGAGGCTTGGGGATTGCCAGTTCCTGAACTTCCATCACTCACTTTGACCCCTGCCCAGGAATATTTCTCAGACCTCTAGCATAGCCTGGTTTTTCTCTAAGCCATTGGAAGCTGGACCCCGGCGGCCACCTGTATCACCTTTCAGATCACAACAGGTAGATCGTGGGCCACCTTTCCAACGGCGAGCGGTAGTGGTGGAGAGTTCAAATTCTGTTAATTCCGCTCGACATACGGCTGAATCGCAGGTCAGATCTTAGACCAGGGCTCAACTTAGACCAGGGCTCAACTCGGACTATTGATGTTTTATTTATTATCGTTCCTTAGGCCATTCGTCGACAAGTTTGCATTCTTTGATCGTGATGGAAACCTCGGAAGCCGAAGAAGCTGACTGCTTCCGCTTGAGTTTACGCCACAATCTTGGCAGTGGTGACTTCGGTGATGTTGGCCTCTGATGATTCTCTATACATAATTGTTCTGAAGGTGAATCTATTTCCATTCCTGCTCTAATGTCTGTCGTCACAGTGGTCACGTGCCCCAACACGAGTACAGGACTTTACGTTGCTGAACAGCGTGACCCCACCTGTGCGAGACCGTTGACCAATATAGGTCTTTTGAGGGGCAGGTTGAGGAGTAGGTATGTCAAAGTCTGGTGTTTCATTGATTGTGATAGGGACAGAGAAAGGTTTTGCCTATTTCGCGGAGGCTCCAGAGCTACTGAGTCATCGCTCTTAGTTACATTGTACCAATCTAAGGTATGATTATCAGCGCTTTTTGACCACCCTGACCTTTTTATACCAAATTGCAACGCACATTGGGGCTCCAGTCCTTCAAGAAACTCCTTTTTCTCAAAGCATGGCTAGTGCTTTCGATCCCGATTACATTGCTCGCATTGTCGCTCGCGCTATGTACGCGAATATTATGATAGCTCTGGTCACAGTTGGTATGTTTTCCTGACATTTCACTGAGAGGTCGAGAACATTATGTTAATCACTGTTAGGTATCCAAATGTTCATGTCGATCTACGGCCTCTCCGTCTTTCTGGAGACACCCAAGAAACTCAGACATGGCCGAACACGCTATATCGTTCTAAGCTTTATTTTGACTGGCTTAATGGCCCTCACTGCGTTCCTTGATGCTGCTTGGATCTTCAATCGAATATTTGGGGCGACATCGGGTTCCGGGTTTAGCCGCAGTTTCAACCAGAATGTGCACGTCTGGGAAAGGTACTTGAGCTTGGGGTCAGTGACCGCTGTAATTCTAATTGGTGATGCGCTGTTGGTCCGTTGCTATGTTCTTCTCGTTGCAAGGTTTCAAACTCAAATCTCTTGTCCCAGATTTACCGATGCTATGTCATCTGGATACACCGCTGGTGGGTTACCATCTTACCCGTGCTCACTCTCTTAGCGTCCTCTGGTATGTCAATCTTAATCTTATCTCGCAACCCGAAAATTTATCATGTCTAGTGATGAGCATTTTTGCCATCGTCGTTGAGATCGACGAAAAAAAGGCACCCACCTTCGAGAGTGCAAGAACGTTTCTCAACGTCTTGACTAACGTCATGGTCACCGCGCTTATTTCTTTCTATATCCTCCACGCCCGTCGCTCCTTAGCTCAGCTCTTACCAACTAAGGATATGCAAATCTACACCGGCGTCATCGCAATCCTCATCGAATCAGCTCTCCCTTTGAGTGTATTCGGGATTATCTATGCAGTGTTGGGTGCGGTAGGAGTTCCGAAAACCAACGAAGCGGCTGCGAGCTACTTGGTTGCTTGGTATCTTTTCAGTGCTTTATTTTTCTCCTTTTGTGTGAGTGAAGCTATTTCGCGATTTTCGCCCCTCCATCATCTGATGAATTGGATCGTTGGCTGATCAACGCTCGCACATTCAATAGGCACTGTCCCCGACAATGATCATCTTCCGAATCACAACCGGTAGATCATGGATGAATTTCCCCAAGGGGAGCGAAGACAAAATCTCGAATCCTATTGAGTTTGGACATTCCTTCAGGGACGAATCCTCGCTGACACAATCCTTGTCAGAGCGAGCCGAGCTAGGGAGGAATTGAAGCCTGAGATTTCAAAAAGCAGAATCAATAATATTCACTTCTTCTCCCGTTGTAACTGTATGATCCTCGGGCTTCAATGATATGATCATGATTGGCGCCATCTTGAAACTGGGGAATTGCGAAAGTTCTCCAGGTGTTGCCCATGCCGCCGCCTGCCATCAGATGTCACATACGCCACAGTGCAGCTGTTTAGGAAACGACAGACCTCAGGCTAAACTCTTGTTTCTTTATTTATTTCCTTTCGGAACGGCAAAAGCTGTTTAGCAGGATGCCTCTACGAGGACAGGCAGGAGTCGACCAAAATTCGGTATATGTACTAGTTGTATGTAGTGGTGTGACGGTGGGCATTCTGCGCAATTCTTGTCACAGTCCCAACACAGTCCCACGAGCGAAGTCCTCGCTTCGTAGCCCTCATTGACGTCTTGGACAGGGTGACAGAAATGACGCAGGTCTGTCAACTGAGCCCCTTGCTAACCACCACTGTGTCCAAGGGCCTAGGGGTTTCGGGAGGCTCGGCGATTACCAGTTTCATCACTCAATTTACCCCTCCCCAGGGAGTATATCTCAGTTGCATAGCCTAGTGGCTCGGAGGAAGTTGGTTTTGCTTTAGGCCAGGATGCTGGACTCCGGCGGCCACCTGCGCTTCTATCGGAGGAGAATGCTCCCAAGACAGGATTCCTCGCCAATTTCATGGGAGAAGTGAGATTGCTTCCGAGATCTTCTGACCGCTTTCTACTGGATGTATGCCGTTAATTCTTAGACTCCCTGGTCTTGTTTTCTATCTCATCCTTCTCCTTTCCTGAATGAAAAGTAGCTTTTTTGCCTCGATGGAGCCTAGCCGTGGCTGGTTCGTCACCTCAGACATGCAGGACGACCTCCAGATACAAAGGACTTCGAGAAGTACAGAAGCTACACATATGTACCTTTAAATCCGCTCAAAGGCCTGTTACCATCAAATTTGAAACATTACAACAGTTGGTGTTCGAACAATCATTTCTTTCACTGCAGATTACCAAACGCAAATGATCATCAGCGTTGGAAGATTCACTCAGCTGGCTGCCTACGTATAGATATTGTATATCCGAGTCTTTAAATAAAAGAGGCAACAAACTGAAAATGTTCTCCAGAGTGTCCTTCCGAGTCGTTCTCAATCATGGCATCTAGTATCGTGGACCTCGAAATCGTGGGCAAGGTAGCCGCCCGCGCCATGTACGCGAATATTACCATTACCCTGGTCCCGGTTGGTACGTCCTTACCCTTCTGATGTGCTGCTCTCAGAGTTGGCTGACAGGCCGGATAATACCAGGCATCCAGGTGTTCATGGCGCTATATGGTTTATCTGTTTTTTTGGAAACTCCAAGAGAGCTTAGAAAGAATAGGACACCGTACATAGCTCTGAGCTTTGTGCTCACAGGCTTGTTTGCGCTCACTGCATCGCTTGATGCTGCATGGATTTTCGAGTTGCTCTTTCAATCAACCTCCGGCGAGAATTTCTACATCGGTGTCGGCAGTAATCTGCGCGTTTGGGAACGATTCCTGAGTGTAGCGGCACTCAACGCTGTAATCTTCATTGGGGATGGTATACTGGTTCGTACACGTCCTTTTCCAGAAGGCCTAGTCTAATTTTTATCCCACAGATCTATCGATGCTATATTATTTGGTCCCACTTCCCGTGGGTAATCATCCCTCCAGTTCTTACGTTCCTCGCCGCTCTTGGTATGTGGCTTTCATGACATACGAGCTGGCCATTTTCCTCACACTCTGAACCCCTTGATCCAGTAATGAGCATTTTTGGCATTGTCGTGGACATCGACCAACGAATAGTCGCCAAGTTCGGACCAGCCAGGACATTCCTCACCATCTTGACGAACATCATGGTTACGGGTCTCATCGCACTTCACTTATTGTATGCCCGGAAAAAACTCCAGAAGCTCTTCCCTTCAAGAGATCTCCAGCTATACACAGGCATAGTTGCGATTCTAATCGAATCGGCACTGCCCCTCACTATCTTCGGTATAGTCTACGCAATTATGAGCACAGTGGGACTCCCGAAGAGCACCGAACCTATATCGCAATTCTTAATTGCATACTATTCTATTTGTACTTTGTTTTTCTCGTTCTGCGTGAGTGCCCTCGTCGATATCCTTCATCTCCTGTACTGATGCCGCTCTCTGCACTTAGGCTCTGTCACCCCAGCTAATCATATTTCGAGTTACGACGGGCCGATCGTGGGTCAACTTTCCGAAGGGAAGTGACGCAGAGGGTTCTGCTAATCCCATCGAGTTCGCGCAACATTCGACGGAAACGTCGTTTTTGCAGTCATCCCAGCAGGAGTTCGGGAGGGTCGAGGAAACGAAAGTCTAGCGGGTACTACGATATTTCACTGCTCACAAGCAGCCGTACTTATGCTTCCTCCGTGGGTCAATCCACGTTACCGCGCCTCCCAATTATACTAAGTAGCAGCGTTACATACAGAGCTGTACCCTTTATTACTCCTAGAAGCGCGAAATACTAGTAGACGAATCAAAAACAGCCAAAGTCTGTTATACACGATGTAAGTCCAACGAACGTTTTCGGTCTTTGCAAGATTCAGGGAGCGAAATGAGAGGTCCATAAAAACGAGTGCCGGAAGCAAGTCCAAGCCAAAAGCGAAATACAGTCCCAAAGCTTTTCAAAGAGCAAGAGCAAAACAGAAGCAGGGAGTTCCTAAGCGTCCTATAACCATGAACACAGTCGTTGTCGAAAGCATCGGAGAAACCTGAGAAGTTCGAGGTGAGGGGCCTTAACTCTGGATCCAGTCGTCGCCTTACCAGAAGCAGCAGGGGATACAGACCGATTGAAGTCGCGGAACATTGAATTTGACTTTTCGAGACTTGGCAATCTTGCCCTTCAGTCGGAGGCCTCATCGAAACCGATCACAAAATCGATAGGGTCACTGGAAAGTATGGTGATTTCTTCGCGCTCCGGGCTTGATTCGGTGCTACTTTCACCGGCGGCCCCATACTTGCGTCCACTTCGGGTCGAATTAAAGCCAAGAGTCTTCTTCAAATTGAGTTTCTTAGAGCCTTTGGATTCCGCCTTCTTAGATCCAGAGCGTTTAGCGAGAGCCTTCTTCCCAGTAACCTTAGCCTTCGCATGTACCCAGGCGCGATCCAAGCCAACAGTAGGTTTGGCAGGATCGATGATCAAGGGATCGGGAGAGGAAGGTAGAGAAGGCCTGAGACCAGTACCTGGAGCCGGAGACGGAGCCGGAGAGATGCCAGGATGACGACTGAGCACTACCTCATCGTCGCTTTCGGCCTCCATATCTGGATTCGGAGCAGAGGAGAAAACCAGGTCTTCGCCAGGTGTTGGATCGTAGTGTGCATCGATATGCACGTTGATTTCAGGGGCCGGGGTCTCCACATTTTTTTCGATCCCAGGAAGACCAGAATCAGGAATCGGCGCCAAAGATGCAACAGTGCTGATGAGTGGTTGAGCAGCGGTGATCGTACCACTGCGAGATCGACCAGTGACAAACATGGGCTTCGTTTCCTTTGGAGGTCTTTGAGAAGAGCTTTGAGTGATCGTACCGCTTCTTCCGCGGCCCTGTTTAATCGCAGCGGGGGCAGCGGTGATCGTGCCCGAGCGAGTGCGACCTGTAGCAGGCAAGGAGACGGCGGGGGCAGGAGCAACAATGGTGCCACTCCGAGTCCTTCCGAAAAGTTGTCGAGGTCCACCGGTCTCTGCAGGGAGCGTATCACGAGAAATCGCTATCCCTCCATTAGTCTCCTTCGACTCTGTGACATGATTCGATGATGGAATCAGCGGAAAGGTCTATGGGAATATTAATCCTCTTACCGTCCGCATCCAACTCGACTTCAAAGTTCTCTGTCAGATCCCCATCGCCAAAGTCAGTTCGCAGAGTTTTGCTCGACTCATCCGCATAAGCAGGGGATAAAATTCCATGTCCTTCGGATGTCCCGCGATGACGCAGGTAAATCGAGGGCGGAGATATAATGCTGTCCGAGATCCAAGGGGATCGATTAGCCAACTCGTCTGCCTCGGCCAAACGATTGTCCTCCACGGAGGTCAAGGACATATTTAGCGTGCGATCCTCCAAGGCGGGACTCCGGCGAGCTGCAGTCTTCGATGTCAAAGCCGTCTGGAGTGAGGGGGTCTGGAGCTCGAGCGAAATATGCTGCGATGCAGGATCGCGTTTGTTCGGGGTTGACGTATCTTGAAGTTCGGCTTCAAATCGCTCGTTATATACCCAGGGCCCACCAGCCACCAGAAGTCGTTGGTCCAGAGCTTCGTCGTCGTCGCCGCCATCCAACGGAGCATAGAGGCTCAGCTGAGAAGGGGGCCGGTTGAAATCGACAGCAGGAAGAGAGGTTCGCAGAAGAAAACCTAGGTCGTCGCCATGTCCAGCCGGACCTTCCACGCCTAGAGTAGGATGTGATGGCCTCCGGTGCAGATCGCCTTCACCGATGAGCGGTTCTCTCGAGGTCTTCCTAAACGCCGGGCTATGGGATGGGCGGAAAGGGATAGGGCTCGGAAGGATGGCAGCAGGGATATTAGAATTGCGCCGTTTGGAGACAGGAAGTGAGGAGTCCGTATCTTCCGCCTCTCCGGTCGTCAGCGTTCTCTTTGATGCGGGTGCCGTTCGAGGCTTCTCCGTCCCATGCTCGGGAGAGGCGGGTCGAGAGCAAAACGGGCTCGCCAGAGAGACCTGAGAAGGGGATTTCAAATTCAATAGCCTAGCTTCATCTGCTTTCCCGCCCTTTCTCTGATCTTTCAGGCTAGCGAATGAGGTCGTGCGCCTAGCTCGCAGTTTCGTTCGGAGATTAACGGCGCCATCCTCCAACCCAGGACCAGATCGCGAGTACGATGAGTTCTCTTTCAAGTTCCTAGAGCTCGCGCTATGGCGAATAGTCTTCTTACGCGCATACACGCGCTTAGTCGCCGGCTTCGAAAGTCCAATCTTGGGTCCTGGAGACAGCGGCCCTTCTGACGCCGGTCGCGTCGTTTTCAGCACGAAGACCTGCGACCGGCTCGACTCCGTTGGAAATGGAGTCTGAAAGTGTTCAGACATGACCTGTATATAAAATCAAGCTATATTCTCATAGGTTATGCAAATTCTTACCCTCAACCCTTCCAGCTGGTTGGACGCGGTCGTTCAGTGAAGAGAGCGGAGACACCCCACGTTGAGTTCAGTGTCGTTGATCGTGACATGGATTAAAAAGTGTGACAGGTCGAACACCTTTTTCGGGCATTCTACGGCCATGGAACGGCCGATGGCATGACCGAAACATAGGCCGTGCCACCGCCGTGCCTCGGGCATGTCCCCACGCGTGGCATTATCAATGTGAACCTATGTATCCAGCCGACACATGGCCGCATCAAAATGACCAAACAGATGATCTTGCCATCGGCAACAATATCTCTTTCCCGACAATGAACCCCCCATGTCGCGCCTGGAAAAAGGCGTTCCAAAAGAAATAATGTGATCATGATGCTAAGTCCATTTAACTTAACAGAAAAAAACCACGACAAAAAAAATGCTGCAATCAATGTCGCCCCGTTTTCCCCGCTTGATGCATCGAGGCGACATGATGTTTGTCTCTGATATGCTACGACCTTGGACATTGCATCAACATCGCTGTCGCATACTTCTTGTCTCTTCCCTCCACATAGTCGACGCATCTTCGCAGCTTTATATCTGACGCGGCTTGAGCAAAAAAAAAAGTAATCTTGTCATTCTCAATTGGGTAACTGCCGGGAGATAACTAAACGTTTCGCAGGTAGCTGCAATTCGCATCTGACCTTTCTCGAGGTCTCCTGGGTCCATCGATCGGAGGATATGCGCCGACTGACCGCTTGGGAACATCGTTTTCTTTCGTTTTCTTTCAAGACTCGGGTAGTGGTCGTGGACGGAAAATTACGGGTGTCATCGTAATTCATCATAAACACCGGTACGTCGTCTTTGCACTTTGCATATTGAGGAAGCGTGTTGAAATCGTATCAAAGAATGAATGTCACCGGTTAACATCGCCTGTAACGCCACATGTACTGCCACGCCTCGAGGCAGAGAGTTCGCCAAGATGTTCGAACTGACCTCGGTGAGCGCATCCTCCGGTCTCACCCAGAATATATGAGACTAATTTTGCGTAAAGCTAAACGCCCAATGTCGCGCTCTCTCAACACAACGGCAAACTGACTGCATTAGGTACTTATTCTCTTTCATTTGAACCACGATTTCATTCGCTAACAGGGCTTGCCTTTGAACAAAGGTATCGCAGCGGAGGACGATGATGGACGATGTTCTACGGCCAGACGGCCTTCGCCGGGGGTCTTTCACAGCGCCGATTTTCCTATTACGTCGAGCTCAGTCCTTACATCGCCGAATTTTCCTTATCCGTCTGCCTGGTGGGTGCTAATAACGAGGGTAGCGGGTGATAACAACGAGGGCGGCGGAGTTTTCACACATCTCTTTCACGAGGGACGGCGACTAACAGAGATCCAATTCTTTCTTTCAGTCTTTGACTTGGTATGTTTTTCATCGTTCCGATTTTCCAATACGGGCCTGCGCCCGTTTGGTGGAACGATGAGGTATATAACCTGTTCACTCCTACTTCTACTCCCAGACATTTCTGTTGTACTTCCTTCCCCGGTTCGCATACCACCCGTATCCTTCAGCAATATGTCCGGCCTCCCTGCTTGTGCCGTCTGCTATTACGAGCTTCACCCAGTCACTCTTCCCGCTGAGCGAATCATTTGTGGGCATTGCTTCTGCTTACCCTGCATCGACCGCTTGATCAAGAAGTGGAGGCCTTGCCCTATGAACTGCCGGAACCGCACTCCCCTCCGCCGCCGTGACGTTCGCTCCCTTCCCATCTCCATTGCCCCGACTACGACGGACGATGATGATGCCGCCGTCTTGCAGTATGTGCTCCGCAATTCATTCTCAGTCTCTCTGTTTCTAATCTCCCCTTCTAGAGTTACCACCGTGGTTTTGCGACAAAGGGACGAACTGCGAGCTCTCGATATTACGAACACTCAGCGTCTGAACACCCTTTCCAAGCGCGTCTCGACCCAGATATCTACTCTGCTTCGCTTCAATGGCCTTCTCCACACCGCGACTCTCAAACACAGCGGCACAGCCACCACTCTGGAACAAATCAACGAGGAACTTCGCAATGCTCTCGAGATAGAGCAACTGCTGTCATCTGAGCTGGCTGCTACTCAGCGCAAGGTGTGTCAAGCGATATCGATTACGAATGGGTCTGGTATCTGATGCTTCCCGTCTCTAGCTACGAGCCATTCAGCGCGAGCTCGAGGCACCAGAGTTGATGTTACTTGCAGGTACGCTATCTCCATTCGAATGACGGTTTGGTTCCAGATGAGTTGATCAGAGTTTGCCATAGATGTCTGTGCTACTGCTCAAAAGCGCCCGGTTGAGGATATCTCAAGCGACGTTCAAGAGCGGGCCGACGCAAATCCTCGACCTTTGCAACGCTCGCGAACCGTGTGAGGTGCTCCAATCAAGTTGGCCGCTCGACTATCTTCTCCTTCGCCCTCTTTGGTTTCCTTGTAATTTCAACTCTCCTAATCTCTCTTAATTGTCAACTTGTATCGATCTATGTACAACCAAACTTATCTCACAACCTTACCTATGTCTACCTCAATAAATCTCAATTAATAGGACAAACTGTGCTTTGATTTTGATCATCAAATGATCGAAAACCCCTTGGCCGAAACGGAAACTGATCCTTATCCTCAGTCATTTCCCAATGCCCCCCTCGTCGAATGCACAGACTCAGCGTCTCTGCCTCTGCAATCAATGTATTTTGGAAGATCCGGAAGGAGTTTGGGTCTCTTCGAAGACATACCGGATACACCACGGAGCCGGACCCTTGCACAAGTTCCGTGACTTTGCAATCGACCTTGCTGAGCACGACCCTGAGGTCGCAAAGACCATTCTCGAAGGGAGTCTGCAGGAGTCAGCTATCTTGGATACAGCCCGCCCTATTTGGCCAATAGATTCAGCCGTAGACTCCTCGAAAACTCGACCCTTTCTTCCCGAGCGGCCATTTTCCACATGCGCAACATCCTCTTCAAACCCCAGGCCTTCGCCGATCGCAACACGATTGGAACTTCAAGATATACGCTACCAGCTTCTAGCAATGGATATCGCGCGGCCGCTGCACTTGGACTTTGTGCATGATCCGCTGACGGTGTCATACAAAGTGGAGCGATTTGCCTTTGCGTATCAGTATTCGGGTTGTATGAACGCCGCTCCGTTTCACCTCACCCATTCTCCTGCCAACGCCCTCTTCCTTGACATGGAACTTCAACTACACGAGTGGGCAGAGAGATTACAAGAAACCAAGTCAATATCATCTGAACATAACTTCGAGCTCCAACGTAAATCGGTCGAGAAGAGCGTCAAAGGCGCCCTAAACCAGCTATTCAATTGGAAACGAGAGATGTGGTGGAGGAAGCGTCTAGAATCCCAGGACTCTGGATATCCGGCTGGCACGGCTACTACAGTTCCCTGTGTCGAGACAAGTAAGTGCGCCTCCGTCTACTTAACCAGCCCGTCATCACTGATGTGGCACTCCAGCGCGCTATCTTCAACTATACAACTACGGCGATCCAGTGTATGCCCCGTTTGTCACATCCGGTTTCCTTTTGGTCCTCGTCGTCCATCTACTATTCCATGGATCCCAAATGCTGTGTGAAGTCATTCTCGCTTGGCTACATGACCAGGTGGTGATCCTTGGCTCGTTCATTGGACCGCAACGCCAGCAGCAGCTCAAGAAATCAATTCCCTCAACGGTTCGCCCTGTCTTGAATTCGGTTGACCTAGATCCATACGTTCGGCGATTCGTTCAATGCCCCAAGTGTTACGCCTTGTATCCGACCGCAGTTCCGTATCCTGATACGTGCAGTCACCGGGCAGCACCTAACTCTTCCCCTTGTGGAACCAAGTTGATTAGACACAGAGTTGTCAAAGGGAAGATGGTGCGGAAGCCGATAAAGTATTATGTTCATCAAGGTTGGAAATGCTCACTCTCCTGAGATGCACTCTTTCTAATGATTTCGAAGACTTCGCGCAGTGGATGGGAAGGTTTCTTTGCCGACCAGATATAGAGGATTTTCTAGATCGACAAAAAGACGAGTTTCGCGCGCGAAGAGCCAGCCGCTCAGGCGCAGAAGATACGCCAACAGTCGTCGGGGACATCCTTGAGTGCAAGGTTGTCGATGAGTTCGTGTGGCCCGATGGCAAGCCGTTCTTCGATTGCCCCGACGACGAATTTCGGCTGTTTTTCTCATTATCAGGCGACGGCTTTAACCCATTTTTCAACCGAGAATCGAAGCAGACGGTAACGTCCACAGGCCTGTATTTGTTTTGTCTTAATCTGCCATTGGAGGAGCGACAGAAGCCCCAAAACATCTACCTGGCAGGGGTCATTCCCGGACCTGACAAGCCTTCCACCACCCAAATCAATCATTTCACCTCCCTTGTCGTGGACGACTTCTTGGTTTTCTGGGAAACGGGCGTCCGTTACACCCGTACCTCGAAACGTGCCAACGGTGTGCGGTCGCGCGCTAGCTTAATTCCAGTACTCTGTGATGCGCTCGGTGCTCGTCAGCTTGGCGGGTATGGATCAACGACTTCGACATATTTTTGCACTTTCTGCTGGTTGCCTTATTCAAGAGTTGAAAATTTCGACAGGGCTTCGTGGCCTGAACGCACGGCTGACGCCCATCGATACTGGGCGGAGCTGTGGAGAATCTCAGATGAACCCACGCGGCTGGCTCTATTCAAGGCGCATGGTATCCGATATACCCCTCTTTTACGGCTTCCATACTTCGACCCCGTCAAGCACATTGTCGTAGATACAATGCACAACTTCTATCTCGGCCTCCTTCAACGTCATTGTCGCTATATTTGGGGCATGGATCTTGATATAGACGACGGGGATGGTTTGTCTCGTCCAGGTGGAAACATGCCTAAACAGCCCTCCCAAGCCCGGATGGCTGAGGGCAGGAGGCAACTCGAATTCAACGACATCTCCTCACTCGCCAAACAGCGCAGGGATGTCCTTTATCATCTCTGCTTGGAGTTTGATCTTCGGCGAGGGGGAAAAAAGAAAGACTACCTCCGTGAACTCATCCAATGGGTACGCCCTGCATTCCTCGTTCAATTGTACATCTCCGAATTCTGATTCGATTCTGATTTGGTAGCGAAAAAATCAAGCCGACTTGGTCCCAAATTTAGGGGCGGATAACAGTGATTCTTTGGCCCCCTCCACGTCGACCCATGCCATTGTTGCCCAAAGCCAGCCCTCTACATCTAGCAAACCGCAAGTCCCAGCCTCCCAGAAAGACGCTGTTGAGCTCGGTGAAGAAGCACTAGCTCGTGGCATTAAACTAGATACGTTGCGGAAAGATGTTCTTGTTGCACTTTGTGTTCGACGGAATATTCCTGTGCCCGGCACCAACCCCTTAAAACGGGAATTTGTCGCCGCATTAGAAGTATGGGTATGTCAACCAACTCATACTCTTTACAATCTGTCTATTGAAACAATTCCCAGAGAGACCAAAATACGCCTGAAGCAGTCAAAACCCGCCAAACCGTGGTCCTTGGTCGAACCATCTTGACTGCCGTTGGGATCGACCGGGAGAAAACGGCACTGCCGCGATGGGTTGACCCTGTCCCAGCACGGGTTGGGCAAAAAAAGCAGGGGAAGTTAAGCGCGGATCAGTGGCGAAGCTTTTGTACGATCCATTTGGTCGTCACACTTATCCGCCTCTGGGGAAACCTGCCACCAGATTCTCGATGGTATCGGATGCTCGCCAACTTCTTGGATCTGGTAGCAGCTGTGGGGATTTCCAGCATGCTTGTCACGTCCCCGGATCACATATCTGCCTATACCGCTCGCATGACTCGGTATCTAGTTTGCATGAAGGATTTATACAAAGAGGCGGCCGTTTCACCAAATCATCATTACGCCTTACACATCCCGGACTACCTTTATCTCTGGGGTCCAGCTCCGCAAACTCGAGGGTTTGGTTGGGAGAGGTACAACTATACGCTTCAACAGATCAAGACAAATAAACGTTTCGGTAGGTGCCAATCTGAAGTTTTGCAGAGCAAGCATTTGACAAGGCAATTGCAATTTTTAGGGGAAATTGAGGCGACCTATATGTACACTGCTAGTCGAATGGCCAACCTCCTTTCTCTTTTGTCAGTCTCCAAAATCACGGCAGTGGTACAGAACATGTATGCTGTGCTTCAGAAGCTTTTCGGAAGAGAGGAGCGTGGAACGCGCTTGCATGATGTCGCCCCAAAAACGAAGGCAGAAGGACACACCCAAGCGGTTGCAGGGGCCAAGACCAAACTCGAACCTGGTATTGTGGACCACTTGTGCAGGCTGCTTAACGAGGAAGCAGGGCGAGAGATTTATGTCTCTAATGTTTCTACATCCGTTAAAGAAGCTTCGCAGATCTATCTTCATTCGGCAGCACAACTAATTCGCAGTCTACGATATCAAGGCGTCACATACCGCCCGCTTTCCCAGTCCTATGGGGACAGCAACATCCTTCTACACGCTTCCGATATGTCAGCTCTCCCTTACCAGCCGGCTCGACTCCTGAAAATCTTTAGCCACACAAGAAAAACCCACCAAGGCCCAATAACGCAAGAAGTGTTTTGCGTGGTGCAGTGCTTGCAGCCTCTACCGTCGGAGCTGATTGAGAAGGATTGGTTTCGCAGATTTGGGGTAGTAGGCGGGTCTCTGTGGACCCGGGAATATGATACCCAGTACCTCATCATTAAACCCTCTTCAATCGCCTCACATTTTGCTCAAACGCCGCTCGACCTCATGGAACAGGGGATACCAGTGCCTACGTTCCATGTTCTTTCGCTTGATAGAGTATGTCCTATCACGTATCTTAGGATTCTTCAAGGCTCATACTCACTCAATACAGCTCAGAACTCACATGGATCATGCCGGAGCACACAAAAACTTCGAAAGCGATTCACCCGAGGAAGGCAACGGCGATGACAATAGCGACGACGACGATGACATGATAGAAGAGGTAGTAAAAAATTTAATTCTGATAACACATATTAAAAATCGTTCTTTCACAGGTGCGCGTAGGTACAACGGAGGGTGTCTATGATGAGGAGATAGTTGACAATGATGGAGCGCAGGTAGATGAAGAGGAGGTGGACATCGGCATGGACATCGATACCTAGAGTAGTTCCGTTGACAATCAAACCTGGCCGCTTTGATGCTTCTGCTCGCGCCAGATGGGCTCTCCGGAGGGCCTAATGTGAAGAAAATATGTATTGTCAAGGGGATGAAATTGGCCTTCGGCAGCCTCGATCCAGTGACAATTGTAGACCCAGGTCTGATGACCTTTGTGATGGAAATGAACGAAGAGTTCGCCTATGGAAGTTGGCACGTTGGCAGGGGGGGACGAAATTGGGGTATCCGAGCAACTTTCATGCCACACAGTTGGTCGTCCGTTCAAAGGAGAATGCTTGTAGCTTAGCACTCTCAAAGGAGGCACTACTTGTGAGGGCGACACAAACTGCTGCAAGGAAGGAGGGAGAGAGGAGGTCGAAACTGGCAGTCTTTGAGCAACGCCATAATCTTGAGTGCGTCCAAAGGCAGACTTTGCCAATTTGGGTGGGAGACGGGAGGAGTCAGTTGTACCGCCTAGATCGTCGTGTTCCACTGTACAGGCCAGAGAAGGATGACGTGCCTCTGCAACAGGACAGAAAGGAGACGACCGTCGATGCGAAGAATCTATGGAGTCACCCTCTGTAGTTTGAGTGGACCGTAAAATCTCGGCTTCAGCAGGGGACTGACGGTCACTGGCTTGCTGTGAAGGGGGGATGCAGGGTTTCGGATGGGCGGATGGCGAAAGGGGGTATCGACGGTGTTCGTTTGAGTGCGGCCAGGACATGTGGTCAATATATTGACCAGCAGATTGACTTGCGTCTTCGAGTGGAAAACGAAGCGGGAACCGACGGCGGTCATTCGATGCCCCCGGACCATACGGTCTATTTGGCCTAGACTAAGAAGAAAGGTGAGAAGGTGATGCTCAAAGATTGATGGGGTACATACTGTTGGCGAACACGAATGACGGAGAGAGAACCGACGCCGATCATTGGAGGTATCCTGTGTCCATTGTGAGCTGCGAAAGGTATATCCTATGCAAACGAGCAACGCACCTGAAGGCAAGACTTCGTCCTGCGAAGTCTCCTTTTCCCGCATTCAACGGTGAAGCATATGTGCACAGATGGCTTTATCCAGGGTGCGGGTTGTAAGGGATATCGCTTGCGATAATTGGAAACTTTGACCTGGAGGGAAATGAGAGCATAGCCGTGGATATCGAGGGGAGGACTTACTTTCTTCGCCCTGCAAGCTTTAACGCTTATATAGGCGCTTCTGCGTCGGAGGAGACTTTCATGAAGAGGCACCGGCATTGGTGGTGCATGTTCGAAAGAGATTGATTGGCATGGTGGCATTCGCTCAGGTCGATTCAAATTCCGATCGCTTTCAGGTCAAATATTGGCATACAAAGATTGTGCCCCATCCGGTAAATCCCATGGGATACCTTTCCGAGCGATTCTCTTTATTTCGAATTCCTTTGTCTCCTGAGGTGCCTTTTATGTTATTAGCATGGGTTTTCGCTCTTCCTCTCTTCTACATTCTCCTTCCCCTCTCATCTTGCGTTAGTAAACTGCAGTATGGACGGTAAGAGTCAGCTCAGTGGGCACCGCACTATATGCTAAACAGTCGTAATAGATTATAGCGAAGATCAAGTGAGAATGCACTCTGCACGCTGCCTGCCCGCGTTTACTAACTGATACACCCAGAAAGTCCCATTTGTTGCCCAGCGGGCTTCCGGAGTACGTATGTAACACCATCAATCCTCGTCGTTGATGCTCAGCCTTCACAGGAATCCACCGGAAACCCTGGAAATCCTACGAGTACCAGCGTCAGCAGCACCAGCAAGGACCAAGGTTCTGTTGCCCTTCCCCCCCCGGTAGCTACCGCTGGAACCACAGGTCCAGCTCCTACTACTAGCCACGTTGGCTCAACACCCGCCCCCAATCAACAATTCGTGTTCACACCTTCCCCTCCTAGTGCCGTTCCGGCCAATTATACCTTCCCGGCTGCTAACGCAAACGCAAATGCGCAACTCGGTAATCCTCAGTACTTGGACCCAGGCCAGTACTGGTATTACAATCAGCAGTACAACTATCTTGCTGCAACCTACGCTCAACGATATGGTCATCAGTTTCAGTATCCGAGCGCGATGGCAGCTTCTTCACCTGCTCAACCTTTCCAAGCGACGCCTGCACAACCACGCCAACCTAGTCGACCACTCCAGCGCTCAGCAACAGAGTCAGCTTCCACCATCAGTCGGCTCGTCTCTGACTCCGATATGAGCCTCTCTTCGACCGAGAGTACGTCAACCATCACCTCCAAACGACGCCGCCCAAACGACGATGAGCAAGGAAGAACTCGCGAAATGTTGCTGGCGGATACCAGCCGCCAGGCTCCTGCTACTGAAGCGAGCAACAAGGATCATTCCCCTCCTCAGGTATCTCTTTTCTTTGTCTCTTTGGAACTGTGTCCTAATGGACGGTCAGGAATACGGCCTTCTGAGCGCGCAACTATCCAAGATGCAAGACCAGCTCCTTCAGATTGCCCAGGGTATTCAAACTGTACGCCGATTCTATTTCATCTTTGTACGCTAAATCGTTACCTTTGTCTGATCCCTCTCTTTCAGCCGTGCGTACCTCAGGCTCTGTCACTGAGCTCGGATGAAGGTCTGGTCGGTCAACTCCTTCAAGGAATCAAGGAAACCAACGACCTCCTCCGAAGCGGTTTGCAACCCCAGGCTCCGACCTCTAATGGCGCCCAAGCCTCAACCAGTGGCACCGGTGCCAGGGAGGGTGGTAGCGGTGACGAGGACGTGGCGATGAAGGATTCTCAAACCTCAACAATAAGGGTTGTGGGCTCAGCGAAGAGGGGACCTGTGGCACGTAGCCAGAGGTCTGTAATCACTGCGGTGCGTAAATCAATAATATTATTTCGATACTAGTGATACTCAGCCGGTGACCCAGCGTCAAGTGCGAGAGTTCTTCAAGGAAATTTTCCGTGGCCAAGTGGAGAACCATGCAGGATGGCAACCTGATACCGGACCGTGCTGCACGGTTGAAGATTTTCGACTCGATCTGACCAAGCCTCCTTGCGACAAATGGAATCTTTCCGCCAAGAAGGTCTTCACCAACGCCTTTCTCGGTCGCGACGATCCCCAGATCTTGGCACTCATGCCAACAAAGGAGGAAGTAGACCGCCTTTTCGTCTCGAACTTTCGGAACGCGCGTCTAAAGGACCGATGGTTCAGGTCATCCGAGGATGAGAAAGGCAAACAGAAACAGAAGCATCGTCGCCAGGAACGGAAAAGATGGGTAAGTCAATGTTGTTATGGAATGATACTGTGTACTGACGGCAAACCAGCTGTATTATCGAAGGGTCACTGCAGCTGAGCGATACGAACAGACCAAGCGTCATCTCCCACTCTTGGCTGCTTACGGGGTTGATGGCATGAGCACCGACGAGAGCAACCACGACAATGGTTCCGGACGACCCATCTTCAACATACACAATAAGAAATGGAGACATCCTCATGCCATTAACACCCTTCATACTCTCGACGCCCTCCACCGTGACAGCCGATTCAGGCCCATTCGCAAGAACACCCCTGGCGCTCACCCTCACGAACGCAGGCTATCATCTGTCCTTTCAACATCCGCCCCCGTTCCCCGACTTCCCTCCTCTTTGTACGACCCTGATTGGTTGCATAGGCAGTCCGACATCATCAAGCAGGATCTTGAGGTCTATGAATCTACGGCTTACGACTTTTCCCATGATCCGTATATCGTCGCGTGCGTTCCCCTGTTGAACTTTCCCGCTACTTTCGCTGACTCCTTTACAGGCTTTCAAAAATGAATAATGGAAAGCTAGACTCAATTCATGGATATGCGTGACCGAAGTCATCGACAAGACCTTCACTTCTTATATTGAAAAAATTTCCAATTATGCTTCTCGAATAGTGCGACAACGATAGCTCTCTGTTTGCCTTACATACAAAAATTCATACAATTTATTTATTCTACCCAGCGGACCCCTTATCTTGGTTGATTGCCGCTTGCATGAGACTGATAGCTGCGGCTGCAGCTCCTTTACACACCTGAAGCTCTGCGGGCCCATAGCTACATTTGCGTGACCCATGTCAAACGTAAGGAAGGCTTAAAGAACCTCGAGAAAGGACGGACCCATAGTTTAGAATTACCGGAACCTTGAGCGAATATGTGGTGGTCGGAAACCACTCAACCTCTAGTCGTGGACCAGCTTTTCTTGCCCCAAAGATGTCGCACCCTTCCCAGTCAACCAGGGATTGAACATCAAACACCTCGTCGCCGTCTGCGGCCCTTCCAGCGGTGAGTATTTCTGGACACATACAGGTTGCTTTTGCCAAGAGATCTCGGGTGGTCTGTGGACGAGGATTTGGAAACCTAGCATAGGTTGAGCATATAATTCAGGATGAAGCGCATCTCCCTCACCAATCGTCCGGCGCTGCAGGGCCTCCAACGGCAACCTGTCGACTGAGACTTTAATTTGCATGGGTTGCAATAAAAACACTTACACTACCATCGGCTAAAGGGACAACGCATAAGGCCAAGGAAAAGCCGTCGTCGTACAGGGCCTTTCCTACCTTGACCCACGGCGCTCGCAGCTTGACTGATTGAATCCGCATGGGATACACAGAAGAGTCTTCTATTCCACCAAGAAAACGCGCTCCGATTCCCGTGCATACAATCACGGCAGCCGGAGAACGCGGGATGTCCATCGAATTGGGCCTGGTGAAGGAGAAAACACCACCCTCAACAACCTCTTGAATGTGCCTGACCGTTCCACGAAATGTCCTTCCCCCATTTGCCAAAAATTGGTGAAGCATGGACTCTATCGCAAGGTTCGGGATAATAGAGACACTGGTGAATGAGATACCACCTTTGACCTCGGGAGGTCTCTCAGAACTCGGCAACGGTTGTAGCTGTCATCCATGCTCCTGAGTACAAGCCGGACAAAGTTCGTGAAACCACGGTACCTCTGGATGTTGAATAAGCTGATCTCGCGGGATATTATCACTCTGAAAGTATTCGGTATGATGGAAGCGGTGGTAAAACAGGTGGGGAGTTGGCTTTGCCAGCTCTAGGAAGTAGGCAGCTGTCTGCTCCTCGAAGTTCGAGTATATTGTTTTGACAGAGCTACAAAAAGGGCGCTTTTCGGGGTGAGATACCGCCAGGAGACGCCAGTTAAATCATATTTCTCACCGATAAATTTGTTGCCCATTGCATTGGAGGTGGATCTGAGGGCAGAATTTGAGCGATGATATCGACCTGCCGGCCTTGCGGTTTTTGTCTCTGGGCTTCCAGCGCGCACATGAGACCGTTGAAGCCTTGGAAAGGTCATACCCATGTTCAAAACCTAGAAAGAAAGATTCGGAATCTCACCTGCGCCAATTATTACTACATGTTCCAGGTCGTTAGTCATTTGGATGTGTTGTTTTGAGAGCGTAACAAAAAAGAGCGTAACGAAACCTCCTTCCCATGGGCTCCCCTTTCCCTTTCCGGGACGGCCCAGATTAGGACAGCGCGTGCTTGGTCCTTCCAAATTGAATAAGCTTGCGCTCCCTTTCGCCTTCCATCGCCTATGGCTTCAGATTTACAGCAGCACCCCTTCAGTCTTCTCCGAGCCTTGCCATGGTCCACCCCTTTAATACTTTTCTCTCCTGGCGTCGAGGCTCTACAGCATCATGGGGCGTCCTCAACCTTTGAAGTAGGCATAAAGGTGAGCCGTGTACCAGCTTCGTAACCAGGTTCACCCTGAAAAAGAAAATGCAGGCCATCATCAACAAACTCTCATCGTTCGAGAGGGCTACAATAAATTCAGATGAGACCCACTCTGCCTACCGGCGGTTTCTCTACGGAGATCCTAGTATTGCAGTCCGAACGCGAATGTCGACTTTATCCGAGCTGAATCCTGAACGGTCCACCCGGTTGATCTCAACTTTGTTCGACTACCGTTTCCTCGACGTCGCCCTCGCGCAGATTTATGGATTTGACTCTAGAGGGCAGCCGGAACGTCTCTCAATTCCCGTCCCTCCAAAGATTGTACGTTCCTTTTTCCTCAACAAGGCATCCAAAGTGACGTCTTTTGCCCCATCAGTTCTTCAAGAGTGCATCACATTGGCCCAACATGATCCTCAAGGGGCTCAGGTCTCTTCGAGAGTGCGAGAAGGGTGACATCGGTGCTTTACTTACAGTTCCCGACATTGGCGACCCAACGACATCTATTTTCACATCCCTAGTCCATCGCAAAGATGTGATTGAAGGCCACAAGATCATGTCCAATTTTGAATGCACGACAGCTTATCTTAGTCTCCTTCTTAAGGTGAGTTTTGTGCGCCTCAAACATGTTCTACAGCCAATCATCACATGAAAGGGTATAACGGATCTGCCGAATACAGTCCCCGAGTTCAAAGACTTGGTCATGAATATGTGGTAAGTGGTCCCTCTGCAGGAATGAACACAGTTCGCTCATGGCGTATCAGTCATGGCAGCAATTTATCAGACGACGCCTGGGAGAAGTTTTTTGACTCCATGAAATCCGTGCATTCGTTCAAACTCCCTCTGCAATTCAGCTTGACCACCTCGCCTGCATGTTTATTCCTTCCGTCAGCATTTATGACGAAGGATTTGAATCGTATTCTCCTCGTACAGGTGATACCCCTCCTCGCCTCCCACGTGTACACCCATGCTGAATTAGTGATTGCTTAGGCATGGCAAGGACTTGGGGGAGAGCGGCCTCCTTTCCTTCAAGAAGTCGACGCTATATTGTGGAAAGCTTTATTTGAGAGCGCTGCGGGACTTTACCCGCTGTCGACGAGGCTAAGGTCAGCATTCAGGACGATCGAAGCCATAGGCCTGTCTCAAGTTGGGTTTCCGGAGTCCGAGTGGCTCAGCGGTGGTAAGCATTTATCAACCTAAGAGGGGCTTTTTCTTACAATCCATAGACCACTCATTTCAGGTGCCATCGGGGTTTTCGACCTCCATTGAAGATAGCCGAATTGAGCCTGTGGCAAAGACGAGGAAGGTCCCAGGTTCGAATAGTGCTGGCAATGAAGAAGCTGTCGTCCATCGTCCAAAAACTCGCAGCGGCGTTACTCAACTGTCCGGGTCACCAGTGACCGGAGCAACAGCCTCCACTATGGAGTTACGAAGTCGACAGCAACAATCCAAAGTTCAATCTCGATCTGAAGTCCCTGTAAGAGCGGTCGGTGCAGCTATAAATGGAAACTCTACTCCGCTCTCAAGGAAACGCCCACGTTCACAAGGACCACCTGAAACAACAACTGACTCTCCGACTGCGAACAAGAAGTTCAAGATAGATGGCAATGCAGTCTACGAGCTTATTGAAATCAACACCGAAGTCGTAAGTTGCTTTCAGGTTTGCGGAAGGGATATTTGTTTACGTGACTTAAGGCTAAACCTCCATTCATTGACTTGTCGCCGGAGCACGACACCGCGGACTCCCAACGGCGGTACTACGGAGAGATGGGAACATTTTGGGATCATTCCGTTCTTACAAAGTATATTCCAAGATTTCATGTACGTCTTGGACCTCCACAGTTTAATCCTGCCTCTGAACCCACATCCAGTTTAGCATGGAAGCAGAGTGGTTCGCTTCCCTCTTTCGTGCGATCAAGGCTAACTGCGGTTCGGCCACCGACCGATCAAGGCATCTCTCCTATCCGCAAGAATCGGCTTTCAACGTTTTGACGACTGCTGAGAGGAAGAAAACATCTACGTCTACTCTGCAGCGATTGTTTCGTCGACAATGCATTGTCCTCCCAGCAGATGGCCCAGTTCAACTGATTGAATTCGATGAACTGGGATTAAGCGCGTTATCAAGTTTGGACAAGCCCGTTGTGGTCCTCGGTAAGCTTATTGTTTTTACTGCTTTTATACATCGTGCATCGATCCTAATCGTGAAATAGATTTCTCTCTTCCACCGGACAAGTCAAGGCTGACGCTAGGGACGTTGAACAGTTTGCTTCAGTGCGCTCGAGCGCCTAGCAGATCTTTCACAGCGACAGATTTTCCAATTCCCAATGGTGTATCTCCTGTGAGTCTCCTGGCGTCGGACCTTGTTGCTTGGGATATGACCATTGATCAGCCGTGGTCTGGACGCCGGTGGGAGATGCCCCGTAATGCACTTCGATGGGCCGAGGTCTCAACGCAAGACGCGTACTCCACACTATCGTTGGCGCCCAGCGGCTTTGCTACTCACATTGAGGTCAAGGCTGGATCTCTGCTGCTCTTCGTTTTTTCCCCTGCAGCTTTTAACCCGCACACGCAGACGTCCTTCTCATTTCTTGATCAAGTTCGGCTGCCCTTTCTGTCAAGCTGGCAAACCCTGTCGGTTGAAGCTTTTCATTTAAAACCTGGTCATATTGGGTGAGAGTGATGATGTTTGGTCAAGCTCTACTCTGCTAACATACTAGAAATGTAGAGTCGTCCAGCCATTCGTTCCGTTCCTTCTCTTGTCCCCCGAAAATAACATTTCCCATAACTGTTACTTTTACTCAACATCAACCATCCGAACCACATGTCACGGATTTATCTATTCTTCCCTGGTTGGAGACGAGCCAGCTCAAAAAACCCAGCAAGCAGCTCAGACTCTCCTGCGGCGACTGGCGCAATATTATCATCTCATCTACCTCCGTGATGACTACGTTTTCAATCGACAGGGTAAGCTTCTGTTTCATGTGTTTATCTAGCCCATTGTTTAACGACTGGATCGTCGTGTAGGGCACGCACATGTCCCAGATGTTATGTCGACTGATGGCGTTATCGACGTGTTGTCTCTGTGCAACCTGTTCGAGCTTATGAATGCACTCTCGTTCCGACCCTCCGACTTGGATCACCTCCTCTTTATTGAAGCCAGGAAGGTTTGCCGACAAATTGTGGCATGGATGGACACACGGCTCTCCTTCCAAGACAGAGACGGCAATCCAACAAACATCCGCCATATCTGGATGCGATATCTCGCTCGACAAGTCAAGGCCCTTCTCCGATACCAAGAAATCCTTGATCAACGAGGGGATACCTCCAACCTACCCACCTTGCAAGGCAAATTGAAGGCCTGCATCTTTGACCACCACCCCCTTCAGGTTCAATTAGATCGTTTACACCAATGGATCCCTGATGACTTTACCTGGTATCCTGAGGACCATTTTGAGGTCAGCGCTCGCGAGGATTTTGGAATCATGGAAGGTGTGTCCACTTTGATCGATCCTAGCTCTCAGCTCACTATTATATAGATGGAATTAAGGGAGAAACGAGCGATGATCTGGAGTTCCTTCGACTTTGGCAGACAAAGTGACTGTTCCTCTTGGTTTTTCCCTTGCTCAGTATCTGTAAAATACTTTCCAATTACTATTGATTACTATCAGATATCAGTCGCTTTTGCTTGTGGTCTCAATGCCATTCAATCAGTTGGATTTAAGGTAAGGGCCAGTGCGAGCGCCTAGAGGGATGACGTCAATTTGCTCACTTGGGGCTGGAAGCTATCGGATAAGACTCACGCGAAGGTCTAGGCTCGCCTCCTACGTTCGCTTGCCTCTACACGTCGGTACTGACGATAACGCAGCAATGGCTTCGCAGCGGTCCCCAATCACATTCACGATATTCTTTTCATCTATCCTTGCGCCCCGTGGAAAGCTGAATTATTTCGATGGATATAATTTTGTAGGCTTAATAATTTTATTTTATCTTATTCTGAAGTTCTATGAGATGGTCGAAGAGGTGAAGGGATGGTGCGATGCACCTCGCTGATCGCTTGAGGCGTGATGCGGCGTCAGGCACATCCCCCAGCCCTTTCATCACGACTTCCATGTACACCTGCATTGCTCAAATCGCTGGACACCACACAAACAGTATCAACTGCTTAGCTTTTTCCAATGACGGCGAGTACCTAGCCAGCGGGGACGACAATGGCCTTGTTTTGGTTTGCAACACGAACGATGGACGCCAATACGACCGATACCACTACACCGCGCCTGTGACGGCACTGGCGTGGATGCCGAAAGATTACGGACTATTAGTCGGCCTATCCAACTGTGAGCTCTATGTGCTACCTCTGGTGAATCTGCGCTAGATTTCCTGTGCTACGTCTTCACCTGCTAAACCTGCTGACGCTTAGACCCAGGGTAGCGATAAAGCATTCATTCTCAACTATAGCTTTCATACCTACGGCAAACTACCCCACGAATGGCGCAAGCTTTTCCAGATCAATTGTCTAGCCTTTGAGCACACCATCCCCAGGTTAGCTATCGGGGTCGGGGAGACCATTGTGGTTCTGAATGGCCTGAATGTAGAAGCTAGTGCGTAAATTGAATTCTCTCGAGTCTCGTTCCCCTCTGATAACAATTGACTTATATGCAGGGAGTTTTGAGGAGAAGTGGAGCATTCACCCGGACGTCAATGCACTCGACAATGCTCACTCCGCTGTGCCTCCCAGCGTGCTTCCTGCGGAAGTTAGGTCGATGCACTTTCTCGAAAACGGCAACAAGTTGGTCGTAGCTTTGTTGCAGGAAGGGATTCGGTGCTACGACCTGAACAGGAGGCAGCAAAGTTGGACTATACGCCCCAACTCATATCACATGTACGTTCAGCATCCCTTGGATTTCAAGTTTCATCCCTTCTAATTGACCCCAAGTACCCGATCGTGCATCGATTCCCAAGCTCGTGCTCTGCTGTGCTCTAATGCCTTTGACGGCTTCGATCTCTACGATTTGAACACCAAGGAATACACCAGGACTTTTCGGCAGCAATCTCCCGAAAGCGCCAACGTAGCTCTACCGGCCCTATTCATCCACGATGACCGTCATGTTCTTTTGGGGTCAGCTACAGGGCCTGTCACCATTGTAGCTACGGCGGACGGCAGGCTTATCGAACAGTTGAGCGATGGTACTGGTATGTGCGTTCGACCATATACCGCGGTTCACTTTAGCTAACGCGATGTAGATTGGGCCGACATGGTGCAAGCCATTGTAATTCTTTGATCATTTCGGTTCCGTGATGCCTCCTGATAATCACCTTGCAGGCCTACTCGCGGATTGCATCCAGATCAAACGTGCTTTATATTGCAACTGGGAGCGCAGAAAAGGGCGAGGATACATACGTCAAGATTTGGCGCCAGGAGTCGTATACTTTGGGTAAGTACCTTTCCAGGAATCATGCATTGACTGACCAGTCGCCTTCCAGGACTAGGCTCGAACAATCCCGGCAAACGATCAAAGCAATTGGCTCCAGAACGAGTTACAAAGGGCGTCTCGACCGAGGATTCCGCGTATCCCCTTGCCTCTTCAACCTCGACTTGTAATGAGATGTCGTCCGACGAAGAAGAGGAGATGGAACAAACGCAGTTCCCTTACACAGAGCAAAGGCACTGGGACGTCGGCATCTTGATGCTGATTCTGATGATAACCAGCTGCGCTGTTTTTTTCTCAAGCCCTATGGCCTATGCCTATGTCGCGAAGCTAGGCAGAGATGGCATTTCCTGGTGTCTCGCGCACATACGTCCCTCGATTATTCGCAACGTTCAGGGAGTTCTGCATGCTATTGCGGACGGGATGGAATGGCTGTTAACCACTGATGATTCAACTCCTCCTGATTTTTGTCCGACAGACGGATCGACATCGTTCTCGTCTAATCGCGGCTCCTATTCCTAATCCTTCTACTACCACCATACATGTATACTGAAGTTGAAACTTGAATTATGACCGCCGTGAGCGCAGGTGACCTACCGGATCAAATTGCACAGCATTGTCCTGGTAACGTTGAACGTTGAGCACTGGCGCTGTTTTCTTCCATCTTCCATGACATCCTCGAGCTACCCCATCCTAAAACCCTAAATCCCCATGAAAACAACGCGTGGTTGATTCTCCATGCTTCATGGCGCCCCGAGGCACCGTCAAAGTGCGCGACCACCCCGCGCTGCCTCGGTACACCGCTAGAGATGGTTTCGAATTCGATTCATGAAGGGTAAGTCTTTGTTGGTTTTGGCCCCTTTAGTCGATATATTGAAAGGATTCCTCCAGGTCGTAAGCTGCCTTATAAACCTCCATCTCTTCAAGCCGATCAATCAGTCGAGCGATTCCAGCAGCAGGTGTTAACTAGCCGGTGAATTGCCCTTCCTATCTGGCTGGGGCAGCGTTGGCAGGGGTACTATCGACTATCGACTATGCATGTCGAACGACTGTCGTCACCGTCGACCTGCGTCGACCGCTCAAACTCATGCCTGGAGAACACGTGGGGCTTGGCTCTTTTCTTTCTTTGTCTTTCCGTACTTATTCGTTTTGAAAGTTCTTTTTCATGAAATCCTCAAAAGGCTGGCCCTTTTCTGCTGTGAAATCATAACCTCCTTCATCTTATCATCCTACCCAGTGAGCTGTCATCGCCCATCCCTTCGTCAGACGCGATCCTAACCTGTGTTTTCTGTCAGGTTCCCCCGTCTACCCTCATCCACTTTGGCCGAGATCCTTAGCGGGATTGTGAAGTCGTCAGTGACGGTTAGTGTTGAGACTTCCCCACATATCATCTCTTTCAGTCTTACAGTTCGTTGCTGTCTGCAGATGCCTTTGGCTACTCGACCGGTGCGAGTCCAACCCAGCGTTTCCCGGTACGAACACGGTACCCCACTTTATACCATTCCGGAGGAGGATGAAAGTGATCGGTTCATACACGGAACACCGCTGTACCCTATTTTCGAGCATGATGACCACGTTCATGCTTTTGATGCGCTCATCGAGTCTGCGAAGGCAAATGTAAAGCCCAACCTTTTCATGCTCCCATCCGAAATGTGGTCGAAAATTTTTGCCCATACCCTCGAAGGTCAACTCACCATGCTCCATACCGATAATCCCCTTCCCATTACACGCCCACATCTCTTCTCCTCCAACGCTGTCAACCTCTTCAATATCAGTCATGTCTGCGCCCTTTTCCGAGAAGTTGCTCTCAACAACCCCGGTCTGTGGGCAATGGTTTCGTCCCTCAACGGTCTCAGTGTCGACCTCCTTCAAGCTATCTTGAGAAGGTCTCAAGCTCACCCGCTTACTCTCTCCTTTTCGGAAGACTCAACGTTGCCCACCGGACGCGAAATCTGGCATACCATCATGCCAGAGTACTCCCGTGTTGCCTTCCTCCGTATTCATGTAGCCGATGGTTATCCCGGTGCCAAGCTCCAGGCGCTCCTCACAGTCCCAGCACCCACCCTTCAGCACTGCACCATCCAGTTCAGCGGGAAGCGCAACGTATGCTTGGACTTCTTTGTTCCAAATACGCTCCGACCGTTTGGGGGTTGTTGCCCCCAACTTCAACAGTTGGATCTCATCAACTGCTACATCCCTCCCAAACACTATCGCTTTCCCCAGCTTACGAGCACCTCTGTTCGTTGTGACACAATCCTTTTACCTAACATTTCTTTCATTTCGATCAAAGACTGCTTCGAATGGCGTCCCCAGTTCAAGTACCTGCACCACCTAGTCTTGCGGAACTCCCTCGAGCCGGTCTCGGAGACGGATCTTCCCAACAACCTCTATCTCATTCCCCTCGATCTCCCCGTGCTCAAGACCATCGATATTGTTGCCTCCCCAAACACCTGTCATCAACTAGCAACCATCCTGCGGCTCCCTCCTCATTGTTCTCGTCGCATCACCTTCCTTTTCCCTCCCGACCAACGGTTCAGCATCGTTAGCAGTGCCAAAGCAGCGGCAGGGGCAGCAGCTATGTTTGTCTCCCCGGACGTGGTTTACACGGGATGCGCTCTCGGAATGAAAGATCACCACTCATTTTTGCGCCTCCTCAGCTTTGGGCGTGAAATTGTAACAATCAAACTCGACATTTACCACCTTCGCATCGACTGCAGCAACCCTATTAGCTCCGTGTTCAAAGCTTTGGCTTGGCCAATTGCGGCATTCCACGAGCAGGTCATTTCTGATATGTTCCTGTACCGTTTTTGGGACGACATGAGCTCCATCCTGCGACAAGCTCTGGCGTCCCTCGGCGTCATTCATCTCTTCTTTGATCGCCACTCGCCTGCCTCCCATATTTTTTCCCCGGTGCTTGTGCGCCTGTCCAGAGTTCAGACAGTGGTCGTCTACTCCTCCGATGTTTGGACTTCTCGCTGCTTTGATTACATCCTCTGCCGAAGCATCTTTCCACGGATGAAGAACCTGATCCTCCCTCTGGATGATTCAGTTACTCATGCCGTTTCAACCAGCATTGCTCGGTTCCTTGAGGAAAGGATCAAAGTCGACCATCTATTGTTCCGCGTTTCCGCCTATCAAGTTGAACTTATGGGTTACGCTGCCCCTGAAGAAATACGGAGCAAGATTGGGACTATTTGCAAAGATTTCCCTCAATCTGTCGAGTTAGATTGGGTTGTACTCTGACTGATTTTACCGATTTACGACTTTCCCATTGTTGCTCTCTAATTCGATATGATGGATTGTTTCTAATGTACACCTTACGATGATCAATGTATCCCAAGAAGATGGCTGGTATACGTATACTATATTTACTATACAAACAAGCTCAGTCGAGCGTCGTGAAGCTAGAGATCCTAATTGGTTAGCCAGATTTTGTCTTATAGTCGGAGTGCCTCGCCTTTTGTAGAGCTAAAACAAACTCTTGCTGAAGTCTATCTCCCTCCTGAGTCGCTCTATCAAGCAGGTCGTTGCAAGCTTGGAAGAACTGCATGCTGTCATCGTAGTCACTGATCGCCCCTTCAAGCGGTTGAGTAGACTCGAAAAGCGCCCGGGTTTGGCTGTCGATTGCGCTATCCAGCTCTCGAAAGGTATGAATATTGTCTCGATGCTGAGCCTTGCTGGCCTGTCGATGTGCGTTGGTCGCCTGTTCGTATCTGAAGCCGTGATTAGTTCGTGATGAAGGTTTTCAGATAGAATAAACCTCACTGTGTGACCACTACGATATCCTCAGGTATTGAGGTGTATTCTATCTTCATCTTGAGAAGAATGCCGTCGTCCTTCGTTACTTTGGCGTAGTTGCGACATTGGTAGAGGCAGGGGAAGCGAAAGCGAGTGAGGAAAGCAAGGCAATCATGACAGTAACAGTGGCTGCAGACGATCAAATATCCAGGCCATTCGTCTGGGTCAAGGCCATAACGGCACATAACGCAAGCTGGAAGCATGGCCCGTCGTTGGTGGTGGGAGGAAGGCGATGGTCTTATCTTCCAATCCGTGACCACCAATCTTTTCCACCACCGGCAATCAACGCCCTGCTTCCAGATGACCGAGTCTCGTCATTTGACGTTTCGCTGTTGACCACGTTTTCAAAAGACAAAGAACTGACATCGAGCCCTCTTGAGGGCTCGATGCGCTCACATATCAACTCCGACCTCCGTCCTTCGGTTCTTTCATCCTCCTCTATCGTTCCCCCATCATCCCTTCGCCTAATATGCCTCGAACAACCAATCCTAGAATCCAGGCAACGCGTCTCGCGAGGAGCGTTGTCAGATACAAGGTCTGTTCACATTCACTTGGTTTCGATTTTAAAAGAATGGTTATAAAAGATTGACTGTTGTCATACCTCTAGCCCGTCCTTCAGCATCTTAAAGGACTGTATTATAACGCACTCGATACGAAGCCAGCTTTCGTCGCCGTTCCCACTTTAGCCCAACCTCAAGGATCGGATCGTTTCCCCTGCGCCGAAGCTTTACTTGGCACCCGCTCAAATCATGACTCGGTTGTCTCAATCGTGGACTCGAATGGCGAGGAACACAAGTTCTTGATCATTTGCCAGACAGGTCCCAACCTTCCAGTCAATCGCCCACTCCGCCTTTTTTTCTCCAACATCCATTGGGAAGGATCCTTGCTGATAATGAAGATGGGCCGACGCTCAGCCTTCGTAGGGATGACTGGAGCGGACAAAGAGCTCGCTACTACGGCCTTAATCAAGTATGTACTCCACTCCTTCTGCACTCCTGGGCTCAACTCATCTCCACGATTAGATTTATCGAGGCCGCTGACGGCCCCGAACTTCCGTTCTTTGTCGAGGCATAAACTGTCTACCCTGATGGAAATTAGCACCACGACTCACTGATCTCTTACTTTAACTCTAGTTACTTCTCCCCCTTTCAATCAACATTGTTAATTAGCATTGGGAATCTTTCCGCTTTGCAGCCTTCGTAATAACGTACCTGTAGCCGTATTCCAGAATGCTATACACCCATGTGACCCCTCCGAATACTTCCGCCGCGAGCGACCAGGTCCTGAGAATCGTGATCATCGATTTATCCCTTCCAACTCCCTGTGTATCCTTTGCTACTAACCTCTAACCGCACTCGGCAATGGAAGGTATAGAGCCAGTCCAGACAGCTGAAGCCACCGCAACAACTGCCCGGACCTTGCTCTGCAATCGGTGCGCTCTGCCTATTTTTGGAGACAACCAGGTCCAGCCCACGCAATGCTGCGGTGAGTAGTCCCTGCAGGTTGGTATCACCCACCCCTCCTCACTGACCTCATCAATTCTTATACCACAGCCGAGCTCTTCTGCAACTTCTGCTGGGAAAAGATAGAACGGGACGCGGAGCGATGCCCCCAACCTGGATGCAATAATGTCTTTTTGAAAGCGGTACCTATCTACTGGGCAGAGGACACCGACCAAGAATCAAAAAACCGTGATATTCGAAGCCAGGTGATGGCTGCACGGTGTGTTAAAATTTGACAAGGAGATGGTGTCCCACTTATCTGACCTTCGTAGAAATCCAACCCTTCAAGCTCTGGTTGCCGACGCTGCCGTTCTCAAGGGTCGAATCGCAAGGCAAAAGCAGCAGATATCGGACAAGGAATGTATCCAAGGCGCCTTGGATGATCAAATCCGTTCGATCGCTGGAAGGCTGGAAACGACTCGCAAAGAAACGGATACCATCAGCGGGTTCATAGAAGCAACGCAAGCCCGCACTAATGAGGTTCTCACCAATAACAACGAGTTGGCTGCAAAGATAGCAAGGTTAAATGAGCAAGTACGTTCCTTTCTATGGCCCTAGCTGAAGATGCCGTGGCTGAGAGACCTGCCAGATTGCTAATGTCGAGCGGGAGGTGGCAGCGAGGAACGCTGCAGGATAACTCGGCAGAGGCGAATTAGCACAGTTGCTTTCTCCTTACTCTCAACCATTCCCAATGTCACTTGTCACCTTATAACGCTTTTCTTGTACTTATAAATAATCTGATATCTCGAAAAATAGCCTTCATTTCGATCGCCCGTATCACTAGTCCGTCAACACTGTGAATCGAGGGTATACACCGAACGAACATGGTCCGATCAAGTCCAAGCACGAATAGGGTGATCCGAGTACTCGGTAGCCCGGATCACTCCAAATTCGTGTACAAACGACAAGACACGCTCCAGAACAAACATTCTCGCGGCGTCTCTGCGCGAATTTTGCAATTTCTGATGTTATGGACGTTGGAAACCTTCCATAAGCTTCTTCATAAATCTCCTCTTGACCGTTGATAGTATCATACATAGATATTCGTCATGAGCAACACGAGTTTGTACATTCAGTCTACATTAAGCGCTCCGGTGAAAGCTCTGAGATCAGAGTTGTCCATTTGTCGCTGGAGACGGACGAGCATGGAATGGACTCTAGAGCCGTACTTGAACACGAGTTCAACCAGCTGAATCTCCGATCTCCCCAGTGCCAGCTCTCGATACACCTTCATTCGACTTGCCGCAGAACCGTCGGTTGGAGGTGAATAGTAACGGAGCGGGACAAAGGCAAGGGCATTGGGTAGCTTCACAAAATTGATAGCAAGAACAAATGGCTCAGGAGGGGCCTCCCGGTTAATCGCTTCTTGATTGTAGTTGTAAAAATATTCGACAAACGCGAGAATGTCGGCCTTCATGGCAATGGAAATCCATCGGTGGCTCTGCTTGGAGAGATAGAAGGTCCGCAATGTTGGACATTCACTTCGATGGAGTGCTTTCCAATCCGACTCTTGACATTCTCTAGAGCAGTAGAGGACTGAGTGACATTGGGAGCACTGTCTTGAAGGTGTTTGCGAGCCAGTGTGCTGATTGAAGTCGTGCTGCTGAATTGTTAATCTGGGTAGTCCACGGAATAGCATCATTGGGTGGACTCACCAGCATATTATCGCACCCAGACTGTCTCAAAACGTCACCCCTCCCCCCAGAGTGACATTTGTCTGCAATGTGGAGAGTTGCGGTTACATTCCTCCATGTGCCGGCATCTTGCGGAGAAAGTTGATTGAGGATGTACGGGGGAGCATGATCAATAAGTTGCCTGTATCGTAATGTTGTCTTCCAAACTTCGCGGTATAAAAAGTACGACGGAATTGACAGCAGCATGTTAGATGCCGTGTTACGTTTGGAGCTCGAAGCAGGAAGATAAGCCAGGCTTCCGAGGAGAAACGTAATGGGGTTCCCAGAGGCAAAGTCGGCGACCCTTCGAACTGGGCCTCCAGAAAATATTCCACCTTGCAAGGCAATGTGCCAGAGCTGCCGTAATCCGTCGACAGCCTTCTCCCAGGATGAGGGACCTGCGTCGATAGTCAGAACGCTAGTCATGGCTTCACAAGATAATTGCAGAAGGTGCTCTTGAAGAACGAGTTTGCTCCAGTACTTGCTTTTCCGAGCAGGCTGCAGAAGACGAAGGATGGAAATCAGCTTTACGACATGACGAACAATGTATTCCGTTGCTCCGTTGCCTCTGGTCCGGAAAATTTCGAGGAGCTCATTGAGACGATGGCGAAAAGCACTGCCAAGGTTGTGCAATTCTTCGTTGGGCATTCTTGATAAGATTGTCATCATGATGCTGGCTGACCGTTGTGTACGGGAGAGATTGCAGAGCAAATGGACGAGGGGACATGACAATCTGGGATAGTAGTGGATAAACTGGCCGGTTTCTGTGTCTGGGTTCGTCCACATCGTTAAGCCGACCTGGAGTGCCGATTGAGATCGAGCGATTTGCTCGGAGAGGGTACTGTCGAAATTCCAAAGCTGGAGCATGAGGCTAGCAGAGCGCTCAACGAAACCGCCTCGACGGAGACAGTCCACGGTCGCAACCAGAGAGCCGAATTGGGATGTAAAGAGAAGGGCAATTTGCCGACGCAAAGTAGCGTTAGCACCAGCTGTAGCACTGCACAGCAAGGTTATAACATCGGCGGTACGTCTTGCGGAATGAATAGGATCTCCAGCAATGCTTAGGGTTAAGAGACTTTTTTTTTGAGACTAGGGTGGACTAGGGTGGGTGAGCTAGGGAGGGCTAGGGAGGATGAGCTAGGGAGGGCTAGGGAGGAAGGGCTAGAGACAGATACAATCTACAGATAGATGAGAGATACAGATGCACAATGGTGGGAGAATAAAAAAGAGAGATTGAGATAACTCACAAGGAGGTGTCTACTTTACTTGAGAGAAAATTGTTTGAAAGCGTTTGTTGGATGATTTTGAACACGCCCTCAGACATGGAGATTGGCACAGAACAGGGAGTCTTAGACTCCCTGGTGAGAGATCACATAAATTCGCGATGTCTCTGGAAGTTTTTTTCAAATGCTTTCAAATGCGTCATCATACGTGGAGAACGGCTCGGAACGAGGAGTCTGAGACTCCCTCGTGAGGGATCGCAAGAATTTGCGATATCTCAACAGGGAGATTGCCGTAGCTCTCCCCAGGGATATCGTCTGGAAGCGCTTTACAAACACTTTTGAACGTGCTGCCACACGTGGAGAAGGGCTCGGAACGAGGAGTCTTAGACTCCCTGGTGAGAGATCACCAAAATTTCCGATTTCTCGACAGGGAGATGGCCGTTCCTCACACAAAATATATCGTCTGCGAGTGTTTTTCAAACGCTTTCAAACGCGCTCCCATACGTGGAGAACGGCACAGAACGAGGAGTCTTAGACTCCTCGGTGAGAGGTTGCAGAAATTGTGATATCTCAACAGGGAGATAACCGTTCCTCTCACCAAAGATATCGTCCGGAAGCGTCTTTTGAACGCTTTCGAACGCACTCCTATACGTGGAGAACGGCACAGAACGAGGAGTCTTAGACTCCTCGGTGAGAGATCGCAGAAATTGCGATATCTCAACAAGGAGATAACCGTTCCTCTCACCAAAGATATCGTCCGGAAGCGTCTTTTGAACGCTTTCGAACGCATCCCCATACGTGGAGAAMGGCACAGAACGAGGAGTCTTAGACTCCTCGGTGAGAGATCGCAGAAATTGCGATATCTCAACAAGGAGATAATCGTTCCTCTCNACCAAAGATATCGTCCGGAAGCGTCTTTCGAACGCTTTCGAACGCACTCCCATACGTAGAGAACGGCACAGAACGAGGAGTCTTAGACTCCTCGGTGAGAGATCGCAGAAATTGCGATATCTCAACAAGGAGATAACCGTTCCTCTCACCAAAGATATCGTCCGGAAGCGTCTTTCGAACGCTTTCGAACGCACTCCCATACGTGGAGAACGGCACAGAACGAGGAGTCTTAGACTCCTCGGTGAGAGATCGCAGAAATTGCGATATCTCAACAGGGAGATAACCGTTCCTTTTACCAAATATATCTTCTCGAAGTGTTCTCCAAACGCTTCCAAACGCGCTCTCATACGTGGAGAACGGCACAGAAAGAGGAGTCTTAGACTCCCCGGTGAGAGATCGCAAAGATTTCGCCATATCTCAACAGGGATATGTCCGTTCCTCTCACCCCAGATATCGTCCGAAAGCGTCTTTCGAACTCTTTCGAACGCACTCCCATACGTGAGAAACGGCGCAAATGGGGAGTCTTAGACTCCCTTGAGGGATCGCAGAAATTGCGATATCTCAACAGGGACTTTGCTATTTTTCTCTTCAAAGACAGCGTTTTGAAGCGTTTCTCCAACGCTTCTGAACGTGTTCTTATACATGAGAAATGGCGCAAAATTGGTAGTCTTGGACTCCTTGGGAAGAGGTCGCAGAGAACTGCGATATCTTAACAGGGAGTTGTCCGTTCACCTCGCTAACCATGCCATCTTGAAGCCCACATCAAGCCCTTTCTAACGCGCCCTCAAGCACGATGAACGGTCAGATATCTGGCCTTAAACTTGCTGACCCGTAGCCATCTCACAGGGGAGTCGACGACTCCCGCATTCTCCAAGTCCGTTGGCGTTGACGGGAGTCGGCGACTCTCATCATACACAACCTTCCCATTAGTTGGAGTCAATATTGTATTGACAGGTACCTTCGACGGCAACCAGGGAGTCGTCAACTCCCGCATTCTCTAAGTCTGTTTGATGCCGTTGATGGGAGTCGACGACTCCCACTATTTGCGACGTTCCCGTTGGACAGGCATCTTGCATGGCAACTAGGGAGTCATCGACTCCCGCATTCTCTAAGTCCGTTTGATGCCGTTGATGGGAGTCGACAACTCCCACTATTCGTGACGTTCCCATTGGACTTGGTATTTGACAGGTTTCGTGCACGGCAATCAGGGAGTCAAAGACTCCCGCGTTCTGAGAGTCGGAATGATGTAACATGGAGGCATCTTCAGTACGCAAATACAAAGAGACATAGAGATCAACACATAAAGAGGAAGAAAGAGTCGGAATGATGTAATGTACAGGAGCCTTCAGTATGTAAACACAAAGAGATGTAGAGATCAACACATAAAGAGGGAGAGTCAGAATGATGTAGCATACAGGTCCCTTCAGTACGCAAACACAAAGAGACGTAGAGATCAACACATAAAGAGGAAGAAAGAGTCGGAATGATGTAACGTACANGGAGCCTTCAGTACGCAAACACAAAGAGATGTAGAGATCAACGCGTAAA